>BMAO01013287.1:0-22735 GCA_019973975.1 Trichonephila clavata | reverse complement strand
CGATAGTGACAGATAAAAGGAACAAACAAGCCGGACGTGTAATGCGCAATTTCGTTGGCAGCACCTATTCCTATAATCTACAAACAAGGATGGTTACTTTGATATTTTTGGCCTCTTTTGAAAATCGCCAAGTTCATCGTTGGCTTAATTGAACCTACTAAAATCATTCTTGCTATAGCGCTCGTGCTGAAAGGTTCGTATATAAAATTCTAGCGGGAGATTTATTGATTAGGTATTTTATAACTTTGAATTATAATGTTTGATTGTTAAATTTTTTTGCAGTTTTTATATTGTATCAATTTCCTGTTAAGTTTTCCATCATTTTAACATATTTGCTGATTTATAGAATTTCTAACTTATGTGAACAACTAAAAACTTTGATTCATAATTTTGAATTATATTATTTTACTCTTTTTATATTGTATTTTTTTTTTATTTGTGCTTTGATTTGATGTAATTAACATTTTCCGTTCATCGACTTTCTAGCTTCTGCCGTGTAAAAGCTCGATTCTCCGATCACGTGAATGTAAAAATTTTATGCTTTGATTATTTATAATGTTTTAATAATACGTTTAATAATTCCAGGTATTTACCATTGTAGTAGATTCATTATTTTTTTAGTTCCTGCTGGGTGATTGCCCACTTGGCGGATCTCGTGAGTGTAAAACTTTTTCTTGTCGTTAAATCGAAAGTTCTATTGATTGTTATGAAAAATTAGCGTAAATATATGAGGTAAATTGTTTGCTAAATTTTTAAATGATTGTGAGAATAATAATAGAAAATACAAATTTTCTGGAGTGTTCTTGTAAAAGAAGGGTGCCCTGCTAGGATCCAACCAAAGGTAATAACACTATTCTTAATAAGAAAATACATTTATTTAATTAAAGTAAGAAAAAAATCATTATTGGAATGTATTATCTATTGCAAAAAAATTTATACGAATCACATGTAAAGATCTACACAATATGTTTAGATTTAACTTTCCCTTAACCTTTTCCATATCATGAGTGAAATTGTAGATTTAGATATTTAACACATTTGCTAACATGTGAAGCTTCCTAGACATATAAAAGAAAAACTAGTTGTATAGAAATAGCAAAGATTCTATATTCCAATTATTAATGGAATATCTTGGTAGAATCACTCTTTATAAAGAGTATTAAGGGATCAGTGTAATATATTTTTCAAAGCATAATCAAGCATTTCAACTGGTTTATAAAACTTGTATAGAGTTCATTAAAGCTAATCTTGAAATGGGTATTGAAAAATCTTCAGTATTAGAATATGTATTCGGTTAATAGAAGTTTAATTGTACTTGACTAATAAGGAATGCTTTACTCTGTTGCTCATGTTATTACTAATAAATTAAATACAGGAAATATGTATTGTGTTTCAACATTCTGAGAGAAAGGGTGCCCAGTTAAAAATTAATTGCATTAATTGCAATGATGACCAAACAGTTTCACATGCTTTTAAAACATATTTCGGAATAGTGTTTGGCTTTGCAATTGGCACCTTCAATGCACTTGGAAGAAATGGTTAAATGATCTTGTTTTCCAATTTTGAAATGCGAAGGGAAATTTCTCTAGTAGCTCTTTTGGAAGGAATAAGTTCAATAAGATGTAAACAAATAATGGAAAATTTTAAAATTGCATCGACTGATAAAAAGCCTGCTTTCAATAAATATTTTGATGATAATTATTGTAATTCAGCCTACTAATAGTATAAGTCACATCATCTACTTCTGCATGCCAATACTGATAAAAATATATATTGTTAATCTTTTCACAATACATGAATGTCCAATTATTTTTCAATGAAAATTTAACTGTCAAGCAGATAGTTTGTTGAAAATACAGCATGACACATATTTAGCACATTATAGAATTTTAAATGATACTCTCCCCAGTTTATATCCTCACAACCTCATTTAAAAATGAATTAAAGATTCTTGACAGATATTTATGACCAGGTAACAAATTATTGGTTTGTAAAATTGCAGACTAATGGCGATGTATTTTATGTAGTTAAAAAGATTATGGAAGCATTTCAGAAAGAGGTGTGTGTGATCAATGCCATTACAGGTGTGTAAAATTATTATGTTCAGCTTGGTATACATGTGAATGCTCAGATAATCATGCACCATGTAAACATATTAAGTTCATTCTTAAATTGTTTGAGAGATTCCATGTTGTTGAAAATGTTGAATATACTTCTTTCCATATCTCAGATAGAAAGTGTGGCGTGGGGTCTTCCGCCAAAGAAATGTGTAATGACATAAGAAAAACCAGGAAACTGAACTTCTACTTGTAGTATTAAATTGTTTATTGCAAGGTAAAATAGTTCAGGAACAATTGTCTCAACATGCAATTCAGTAAAAGAAAGGTAAAAAGTAATTACTAAAGAATTATTTACCTGATCCTCATGTACCTACCTCCCAATCAGCATTTAAACTAGCAGTAAATATTTAAGCCAACTATTAGAGATATAGAATAAAAAGGAAAACTCTGGGATGTTCTTTTTTTAGTTGTCAAGAAAGAAAACATTCAAGCTCAGTCTAGTCAGCATTACTCAATTCAAAAACTATTTGCAAAAAAACTTAACTGTATCTTTAACACCTGATATATGCTTGTAGTGGAGTTGTTTTATGTTTTCCAAGACATTTAGCTATGTTTTTATGGGGTAAAGTTGTTGTATATTTTTATATCAGATGAGGAGGTAAGTAATTATCAAAAATAACCAAATTTTTGTCACAAATGGCTTTATGACAGTATATTAGAAGCATATAATTTAAAAATCATGCAGGATAGAGATTCCATTGCAGTTGAATGTTACCACACAAATTTTGGAAAGTGATGGGAATATGGTAATTTTTTATATCATTCATTCTTAATAAAATTTTAGGCAAAAAAATTGATTTATACTTTTGGAACATATAAATTTAGAAAATACATGTATACTTTTTGCAGGTAAGTGTTTAAATATAAAATATATAGAATCAGGTGATGTTAATGCTTGCTATCAATACAAGCAAAAGTATATACTAAAGTAAGTAATATGTTTTAACTTATGTGTAAATAATTCTTAATAATAATGATTCATCATTTTGATAATATTTGTGCTATTGTTATACAGGAATAGACCTTGAAAATCTGCCTTGCCTATTTAGAAACAGGTATTTCATCCATATGTTACATTTCATGGGCGATGAGGAAAGTGTAGTGAAAGTAATGATATAATGTGATTGCCTTTTTTATGGTATAGATGTACTAATAAGGATTTATTTATTTTTTGTGCAGTAATGGACCAGTTTTTGATATACTATTTGTTTTATAAATACTTTAAATAGTTATAATTTTTCAGGTTGCTTTATATGTGTTCTTTGTATCAACCAGATGTATGAAGTAAATATTCTTACATCTCTGAAAGTCTTGAATGACTGTTAGATCTTAAAGAGTGCTAGATGGGATTTTCAGCTGTGGTGACATATACATTATAATTGCATCACAGTTGTGAAAGACTTTCTAAAGCATTAAAGATTGTGTAATGTAATTAATTAGTAAGTAATATTTATATGATGGGAAATGCAATATAAGTTAATATTTTATTTAGTTTTAAAAGCAATCAATTGTCTACTTTTTTTAAGACTGTCAACAATATTAGTTACACAACACTCTTTTTAATACAGTAGGTATAATCCAAAACCATTTGAAAAATACAATGGTTTGTGCAGTAAAGTAGCTTAAAGGTGGTGCATTCCATCTTATGTCAAAGCGGTAAAAGTAATAAATTTTTCTTAAATCAAAAAACCTTGTATAGTTGATTTTTCATAATTTTACAAGTTCCATAAGTAAACAATCATTAGTTGCATAGTTATTTATATTAAAATTTTAACATTTACATGCAACATAAATACATTTAAGAAAAAAACGTTTAACAGTACATGTTTTGTAAAGAAAATTGGGAAACTGTATTTCTTTTTTTAAAAAAAGGTATAAAGTATTCATTCAGTTTTGAAATCCTAGAAATATTATGTAAGTCAATTATTTCTTTGCTACTTTCCATTATAAATGATTCTGTTGTAGCTAAGTTCATCCCCAAAATCGTTTCCTTCAACCACATAAATTATACTAGAATCCTAAGAGGGTTTTCAGACAAAAATATAACTTAGTTCTTGGTTTTGCTAGTTATTTTTATAATGCTTGATACTCAGCTTAACAAATATTAACTTTTTAAAATACTATTAATACTTAATATTTTCGCGATTTATACTTTTGTATTACTATTTAAAAAATAATTTTCCGGATGTGCTAACTTTTGAAGACTTCAGAAATATATAAAACCTGCAGCTAATTGATGAATTGAGGCTTCACATAATAAATAGCGATCTTACATCGATAGATTAAATCAGTCGCATTAAAATAGAAAGATAGCTTTTTATTGGACCTCGTAAAAAAGTTTGTTGTTAATGCTACTATTACTTATCAAAAAAAACTTCTATTTTCTTTGGTGATCTTTTTGACAATCACATCGTTCTGATTTTTAAAAAAATGCATTAAAATAATTTTATATTATTATACTAATATTTTATTTTACTAAAAGGATGAAATTCCGTAGAACTATTAATCTTGGAGGGTTTTATTTGAAATTAAAGAAGATATTGCTGCAAAATAAAAGATTCGCAATAATATACTTTAGTATTCTAATGATATATTTCAATTATTGTGAGATGAATGAAAGAAATGCATGTATTAATTTCAGTAATGAAACATATGTAAAACGAAATACAAAACAGGCTCGGATGTGTGTAACAAGAAAAAATTTGCTTGATAGTAAATTGAGAGAAACTCAGGAACGATCACAACAATCTCATATTAGAAAGAGCTGTACATTTTTTAATAAATTCTGACGGGATTTAATAAAAATTTTGGAAAGGCAGGGCATGTTTTTCAAAGATTTGTCTGATGATTATAAAAAAGAATTCAAACAACACCTTATTTATTAAAATTTATCCGATAAATATCTCCGAAATTTCGGGTTTTTTTTTAATATTTAACTATTGGATTCAGTTTATTGATCAGCAATAAAATAAAGAAATGTTGAAAAAATTTGCTTAGTATAAAAAATGCATAAAATAACAATTGAATACCATGAAATTAGTAAAATTAGAAACCTGTGTTGCTCCATGACCCAATCGATCAATTTAAAACATTGTCAGCATATATATATACCTGATAAGGTTTGGGCTAAAAAAACAAATTAAAAACTTCCTTACTGATATCACTATGCACCCTAAGTTTAACATTTATAAAAACAAAATATAGACCTTTATAAATCGTTTCTAGGTTTAAAAAGAAGGGGGGGGGACATTGTTTTAGCGAAATGATTTTATGTTCATTGCAACAATATGCGTATAATATTAATTGGATAATTCCAAATGAGTTAAAATGGCTAATAATTCTATTAGGGATGTTTAAATCACCTAAACCTTAAAGTAAGCCGCTTTTCAAGGTTTGGCTGTGAAATAAGCAATTATGTGTTGCCGATCCCTGATTTAGGGGTGCCAGATTCCAAAGATGAAAGGCGGAGACAGAAAGTCTGATTGCCTTCTCGGAAAAGGGAATGATTTACTTTTGACATTTATTGGAGGCATCTGGTCAAAGTGGTTCAACAGTATCGGGGCTTAGAGGTGTGGTCTGAAAGACTACCGCGTGACATAGATCTATAGTTATACTGAGAACAGCAATATTTTCTTCCTCAATTGATTTATCTGTAAAACAGTTGAAATGATTAAAGATAAAAAAATTTCCTACACATCATAAGGGGAAAATCAGATACATAAACGAAGCAAAGTTTTTATAAGAATGTAAATACGCATTAAAAATAGATCTATCATAAAATAATTTGAATCAAATATAAGCTGAAATTAACTATGCAATTATAAAGAAAAACGTCGGAATTTAGTGAAGAAATTTCTATGTAAAGTTCAAAAAGTATTTTTCATGTTTTTTCCTGCGTTCACATAAAATTGAATAAGCGAAATATTTTATAAAGCTTTGCAATAAAATTCCATGTGTAAGAATATTAACAATTGTTAAATACAGTTAGATCATTTTTACAAGTGGTAAAAATACAGCAAAATTGCATTTCATATAATACCATCAATATCTTTTTATAATCCTAAGAAAAACTTTTCTTATTAATATATAAAAATTATTTAACATATGTTCAAATTTTGAAACGCTAGCAAGTAGTAAATCATTTGAAAAATGTTTCGGATGGTACCAAGTAATGAGATACGCACAATATTATTTATAAGTTCTAAAAAACATGTCTACTTTGCTAGAAGGGTTAGCTATCCAAAATACTAAATATTATGAAGTACAGACAATTGCACAGGAAAATCAAACATATACAATAACATAAAAATTTTCATAAAACTAGTTTAGCTGTTAATATTTTTGTTTTTTAATCTTTTTTTTTTAAAAAAAATACGTATATTTCCGAATACGGTGAAAATTGTTTAACACGAAACTGATTATTTTGGAAATGAAATATTTTTTCGTGTTAAAGGATATAGTAAAAAAACAAACATATTTCACCAAAATTAAGTTTATTAGAGTACATTTTATTTATATAGATCTAAATATTCATGTATCTAATAAAAATCAATGAAACAAAAACATTCATAAGAACTTAATGAAATTTATTGCAAAATTTTAAATTTTTTGAAAAACAAAACATTTGAGTTTGGGGAAAATAATCTGATGAAAAAAATTTACTAGTTAACAATGGCGTTACGTAGAATATTAGGGCCTCCATGCAAAATCAGATTTTGGGCCCCAAGCCATATCTTACAAAGAATTGCAAAACCGTAACACACTGGGCTCCCCCCCCCCCACACACACACGTTGCGGGAGCGTACATTACGCCACTGATATCAAACATCGTTTTGCTTAGAAATCTAGCAAATCTTTCAATTTTGAATTTCTTTGGTAATCTTTCTTCACGAGATACAAATACTATAGGCCCAGACCTAGTTAGAGTCTGATAAATTAAGGCCTTTTTGCAGAAGTGGATTAAGCGGCTGGATGGCCGCCAGGGGCCCTAAACTTGAGCAATTCTTACCACAAGATTTGTACAATTTATACGCACAGAAGGCTTCACACACAGCACATTTATACATCTTTATATTTAGTACAGTAAGCAGGGATGTCTTTAGACTTCTTGGGGCCCTGGGCCCTTTCGCAAAAGTAGACCCTGAGCCTCTGCACAAATGTAGGCCCCAACTATGACGCATAAAAGTAAACAGTGCGTAGCATACGTTGTCAAATACTCGTACAAACCCCAAACAAATAAATGTGTATGACTTACAATTGCACAAATCGACTAGGCCTATATAAGGACGACGGTCATCACATGTAGCCAGTTGACATATTATCCGAAATTCCAAGTTTTAATTTCCAATTTTTTTAAAGTTAAGGTTTATCTTGAGCAATTGAGTTTTAATATAGCTATACATTTTATTACGAGATTTTAAGTTTAACGAACCTTTTCACTATTTTAGTTTATTACTCTTGAATTCATGGGCCTCAAACCTTTTACCGCCAGGGTCCTCCAACTAACTTAATCCGTCTCTGTCTTTGTATTGGAATCAGATCTCGAACGCCACTTATATAAATGTCGAAGTCTCAGTGTTATTTAAAAAAATTATTTCAGGATATTACTGGAATCTGTCATTAAATGTAATTTTCTAATATATAAAAGAAAGTTTTTTTAAAAAAAATTAAAATGAAATGAATTTAAGGCATCAGATAATTCAGTATTATAAAAAGGTTTTTTTTTCGATTGGAAAACACCATAAATTGTATTAAAATGATTTCATCCTATATATGAATTTCACAAACTCCCCAGTTATTTCATTTCATACCTGTTTCAATAAAATTCATCAGGTTTAGAAAGTTTTATTGCAATTTTATATTCATTTGCTTGCATTAGAATTTATATTTGGGTTATGGTCAGGCTAAAAAAAAATGGGCTTTTCAAATGCGCTATGGTTTCGAATCTTGATTTCATTCACGACCCTTTGTTTTGAATATCGTAGTATGCTTCATATTAAACGAAATTGATCCTTGCAATCCTTAGACGGCGTAATATGGATGGGAGAAACGAGATACGTGTCACATATTTGTCACTAGCATTTCAGAAATTCGAGGTACTGCGTCGCCTATCCAAATTAAAATTTTCAGTTGTTTGTGATTCCAAACCATTCATTTATAGTACTAATATTACCTTTAATGAATATGTTATGTGTATTGAAATCAGTAATTCAAGGAAGAAAATTTTGAGAAAATCCCTTAAATAGTATAAATACTTTACTGTAATAAACTAAAATTTTCTGACTTACAAATTTATGCAGCATATAATACGAAAGTCATTTTCATTTACATTATTAGGAATAAATGTATGCATTCCATATGATATTGTCAACCACGTTGAAATATTTAGTGAAAACATGCACAGATTATCCAGAATATAAACGTTTTTGACGAATGTTAACATTTTGACTTGAAAATAATAAATTAACTTCAATTTTTTTAATTAATGGTCGTTACAGTAAACGTCATCCTATTGATGCGAGCTGCTAATTTATTTTTCACTACTTTTCACAAAACATCAAATTTAATCAGTTAATTCCATTTATTTAATACTTAAATCCGTCAAAATATATTTTATATATTTTTTTAAAAAAATGTTAGTAGTACTCAGTGGCTTAAAGTATACCTCCGCATCGCAGGGAGGCCCAGGATTCAAGGGGCCCCATATAGACTGACTGATGTCGAATAAGTAATCCTTTGTAAGATCCGGCTTGGGGCTCAAAACCAGACTTTATAGAGGTCCCTAATATTTTCCGTGAGACAATTGGTGGTACTTAAAAAACTTTATAGATGACCGCCCTTCCTTTGTAAGCCCATTACAACCAAATTTATAAAATCTGAGAAGTCCTAAGTTTTCGTATGTATTCTAAGGGAAAAAATTCTTAGTGCTCATCTTAAAAAAATCGCATCTATATTTATATACGAAATGTTCACTTAAACTTTTTGCTAGATATAATTTAACAGAAATGTGTTTATAAATTTTGTATAACATATTTTTTACGGTTCAGTTTTATTAATTAAAATGTTTGAATTTTACTATTGCAAAGTATTTTATGCGTGCTTCAGCATTGATTTTTAAGAACTTTTATGTAAGATTTTGCATCTTTAATTTCTAAATAAAACATAAAATTTGTACTTTTAAAATCTTTTAATTACATGTTTCGAAAATAAGATATAAATATTTGTCATGCATAACACTGTTTGGAGCTTCTTGATTTTACAAATTTCTGTGTGCATGTGAATATTTGGTACATATGATGTTGATTGTATTGCGATTCACGATTACTTGTAACAAAATGAAGGGGAAATTTTTGAAGCTAATTTTGAAAATGCATATGAAGCTTTATTTTTCACATTTTTTTCTGTAAAGTACAAACTTTAAAGCATCAAAGAAAATTTTGTTATGGAATTATTCAATTTTTTTCAATAGCAAAAAGTATGAACACAAAAAGAATAAAAACTGATTGGCTTTCTTCCTTTTTCACTAGATAACTTTTGAAGGATGTACATTATAGTTCTACATTCTTTTATAAAATTGAAAATGGAAGAATGCTTGTGTATTCTGAAAAAAAACCTAAAATTTTAAATTTATCTGCTATTTAAGTATTTCTTAAAATTAAAAACAAATTTAAACAATTCAGAGAGAAAATCCTTCCTTTCCTTGTTATTGTTACTAATGCCACCTGTCTGACGTAGTCAGATCGAGGCCCACGATATTCATCATGGCATCGGGCTAGACTGTACGCCTGTCATTAGCCGTAGCTTTGAGTACCATGCGGGTGACAGTACGATTTGGCTCGGTTCCACCCCAATTTTGAGAGAGAACACCTTGGGAGTGGTCAGGGGCCTCTCTTTCCTTTCTTTGTGTATATGATGTTGCGAATTTACTTATTGAAAATTTATGTTATTTTTCAATTTTTTTCATTTTTCCAAGTGTTACTTGAAAATAAGCTTCAGGTTCCATGAAAAATGCGTCTTAAACTTACACAGGAAGCTATTTCTTCTTGGTAATTTTTTTAATAACAGTATTATTCATAATAAGCTATTTTCCTCTTCGAGTATTTCGCCACAACTCGTATCTGCAATAAATAGATTTATGTAATTTTGTCCCACTCCCACTTTTGGAGGGGTGTTTTTTAAAAATAATTATAATATTGTATCATTTTCATGGCTTATTTTTTGTATCGTTTCCTGTCTATCCCGTGTTAAATCGAACCTGGGTAATCTCACTAAAGTTTACTCAGGAAAACTCATACACATACCTGTAAGTAGTATGTAGCTTTACTTTCCTCTGTTCTGCGTGAGTGAATATTAACGTCGCACTGTTCAGACGAGGGCTTTTGGAGACGAACCTCGTAATTTTGAACCATGGTCAAGTGACAAGGACGACGCCAGAGCTGGCATCCCCTCTCCTAACTACCACACCACACCAACGGGAGGACTTTTGAGCTCTCAACAGATTTGACGTGCATTGCGCCCCTACACGGCGGGTCTTCAGTGGTACTGGGCTCGAACTCATGACATACCAGCCACTAGTCTGTTACCTTGTCCACTAGGCTAACACGACAACTTCCTATATTCTGCAGATCATGATAAAGGGCTGATGTTAAAATAGCTTTGTATATTTAAATTACTAATATATTTTTACTTGATAAAGTCCAATCAAAATAGGACCCTCGGTGTTTTTTTTGTTTGTTGTTGTTGCACCAAGGCGTTTGGTTACCTAGCTACGCCCCTGTTATATAACTCTATATTAAATAAAAAATATTAATAGTGTATTTCCAATCTGAACAGTCTGGAGAGTAAAATGTCAAATCAGGTGTCATCTCCTGAATTCATCGTGATTTAAAATTACGAAGTTCGTCACCTCTATACCCCTCACGTTGTTTCGAAGTGCGATATTAACAAAACAAAAGAGAGAGAGAGAGAGAGACCAGCCAACGAAATTCAATCAGAAATTAACGAAAAATCTATTTGTTAACTTTTTTTATAATATTAGTTTCTGTTCACATCTATATTTTTTATTGCAGAGAGCGTAATTACTGTTGGATATTGATTAGGTTTGCTTTAAAACGTTTCTAGCCTTCTGTAATAATTTTTAAAAATATTTTTCAAAAATTGATTTTTACAATGTATAAAGGTACTTTCCCTCCTTACGTGTTTTTAAAAAATTTATATTTTTTGGGGGAAGGGGAAATAAAATTTTTAAAAACAATGAGTTTAATTAATGATTTTAAAACATTCATTTTTTAAGAAAGCAACTTAAAAAAGAACCAGCAAATAGTAAATGAAAAAATTCATATTTTTTAAATGTAAAATATATATATGTACTACTTCTGAGGTCATTTTGCTTTTTGACCTTTTAGCTCGCTATAATCTTACATGAAGTTTTTTCACACACCGTCGAATAGTTATAAAAATAGACTTCTAATAGAAGCATGACTTCGATATAATTTCTTTTAGATGTATATTTTTCACATACAATAATATTTTCATTAAATTTCTCACAAATAAATTGCGTGGAAAAACTTAATAAAAGTGTAATAATGATAATATTTGATGTACAGCATAGAGAGATGCATAATAGCAATTATTTTTCAGTATTGATTAAAATGTCTATTTTTATTTTATTAATACTTTACAAAAATTCAAAAATAAAAATTATTAATCCGTTTACATTAAAAATATTTTGCGTTGTAATATAATTAAAATATTCGTTCTAATCAAGATATAGAGTTAAAAATATCTAGCCAAAAAGAATAAATCAGGGGAAAAGAAATGAGAAGAATGGTTCCAACGTTTTTTTAACAAGCTAATTAAGGCGCGTTTATGTTCGAGTGTCGGTGTCGTAAAATAGCCCCCTCCCCCCATGTGAATCATGAGATGAGTGAGAAGTTTCTAAGGATTGGTCCTAAGATTCCTTCCCTTTTCCTGGTCAAGGAGGATCCAATTATCTTATTGTAGAACTACACTTTCGTCTCTTTCATAGCAATCCTCCAAATAAAATATCAGAAAAGTTGTCGTAGTCTCTCACTACCCCTATGATTATTAACTCCCCTTTGCACATTATCTAAATTTGGGTATGTTGGATTCATAATTAACAACTACGTAAATAATAAATCACTATTATTTATTAATCCTTATGATAGAAATACACAAATATTAATCAAACTTTAAGAACAACAAATTACAGTGGAGTGAGCTCAGAATTCAATTATGAACGACGGAACGCTAACTGAAACCCCGGCGGATAACGCATACAATCAAACTACGCATTTATAACTTAATTTAGGAAAATCACAGACCTGATATCTCTTTAAGACAGGATTCTTGACTACTTGAAGGATCTATAGAGCGACTTCAATCCTTGATATCTTCAGTTACGTCCGAACCGAATTAATGAAGCTTTTTCAATAATCTTCCTTCAGCTAACAAACTTCACTTAGTTAAACTAATCTCCTAGAATCACCTTCTTAATCAATCTCGTAGTTAACTCCTCTATCAAAACACGTAGTCATCCTCCTCTCTTCATTTCATTTCTCCCTTTTATATCTCTTTCGAACTCGCTAAACCCGAAACTATCTTATTTGCATAAGTCACACTTTTAGCTCTCAGCGGGGATTGGTTAAAATAAATACAATCTTAAAAGATTTTGAGAGAAGGTTAGTGAAACGCGTAAGCACCCGTCACAACCCCCTCCGAGAAAAAAAGCGTGACTTATTGAAGGTCTAAACGACCTGCAAGAACTCGCTTAATTTACCTAACATCTGAAAAACACTGAACCTGTACAAAATTTTAACTACTATAGAATGCCTAAAAATACTGAACTTGTAGAAAGTTAACTCACGAACTTTATAATGCCTGAAAATTCTGAACTTGTAGAAAGTTAACTCACGAACTTTATAATGCCTGAAAATACTGAACTTGTAGAAAGTTTTAACTCACGAACCTTAGAAACTTTAATTAAACTAGCACACAGAAATGACTATTCAAAAGGGGTACTCCACTCTAATTTATTGCTCTTGTACACATTTACAATCCCTACAGTGCATCCCATTCGGGCGAAGATCAGGGGAAAACCTTTCCAGGAAAAAACCCTGATCATGCACTTTACTTAAGTGCTAATATAAATAAAATTTTACATTAATATCTTCTCACGACATCAAAGTTTTCATCGCATCACTATGTTCAGGGACTGCTGCCCTGAAAGGAAACCTTGTCAATTTTTTCTAAAACATGACATTAAATGCACAGAACTTTTATACAACTTCCTTATTGACATAAAATATGGCATACATTATATTATATATATATAGTTTCATAACAAAATAACCTTTATCTGGTTTCATTTTCAAAAATTCCCAATCAATCGCGCTGCGCTGTTAATGTTTTTTGTTAGTATTCCTAATTACGCCACGCCCAGAAACCAGACACTACTTATACATCTTAATAATTACACACAAAAATATATACATTTTTTACATAGAGTATATTACAACAAACAATACAGGTAATCTCACATATAAAGCCTCGTCTTTAATGTGTAGCAAAACAATTGCAATTCAACAAATGTTTTTCCACAATTTGGAAAAAAATTAAATACAAAAGTCTTTTCAACCGATATGAAAATGCACACAACTCAGTGACGCTTTTGTACACTAATTTTACAAAAAAAATAGACTAGCCCACATGGAAAATACTCCGAACTGTCTGTCAGAGGAAAAAAATAAACAAATTAGAATTATACAACCTGGCTAGTCTTTAGATCCAATCTGCATACGCTTTGTCTCCAACCATGGCCTCTGTGCTGGATGACCTTGTCCTAGGGTTGTCCACTCTGCGCTCCAACCTTCTGGGTCTCCTCTTCCATCGAGTCCGTTGAAGTTGATATGCTCCTGCTGAGGCGTTGTTTTCATGTGTGAGAACTGGAACTTGGCTGTTGTCCACTCGACGTCGGCTCCGAAGATTGTATGGACAGCTCCTTTCCTGATGAGGTCTGTTGTACTTGAATCTGTGGGATGGTCCTGGAACTGCTCTTTCAGAACTATTTTCTTCCACCTTTCTATACCGCTTTCTGGAGGGGTGAGAGGGCATTGACGAGGAAATCTTTCTTTTTTCTCGAGCTACCTGGGCCTCTGGTCTCTTCTTCTTTTGTACGTTTTCCCTCCAAGAGTCTGGCCTTCCTCTTTTCTCTTTTTCAGTCCAGAAAGGTCTTTTTTTCCTGAAATTATATATACCCTTCGAAGAAACAGCAGATTCCGTCCGTCCACGTTTTTTTCTCACCTCCACTCCATCGCGTCTATTCGTAACTATATCTCTACTACCATTTACATTTCCTGATTTCGATCCTTTACGACAACCCCCACTACTCTCCGATTGCACCAATCTCGACTGCCCATCATCCGACCTGACTGATGCCACTGCACCATGATCACTACTATTGTCACTTTCCGACTCGGCAACACTGTCTTCTCTTTGATGGTAAATTCTCACCTGGTCCACATTAACCGTTATTCTTTTACCAAATTTTAATATTACTAAATTATTATTATTTTTTACACTCAGAACTTTATATGGGCCCTCAAACTTTGGCATAAATTTACCTACTATTTTCTTACATTTTGAACTTAACGGGTGCGTTTGAACTAATACTAGATCATCAACTTTCACATTATTTTCACGCCTCTTTTTATTATAATATTTCGCCCACTTCTCTTGCTGGCGCTTTGTATGAACTCTAGCCTCCTCAAACAACCTTTCTATGTTCCCACAAACTAAATCTGATCCATCAGTTACCATAACTAAATTCTGAAAAGGGGTGATTAAATTTCGACCTAAAAATAATTCCGCCGGTGTTTTACCCGTTGTCTCATGTACTGCTGTCCTAATCGCATAACCGAACTCTTGCAGAAATTGATCCCAGTTAGTGTGATTATCCGCGACAAAACTCGAAATCATTTTTAAAAGAGTGCGATTAACTCTTTCTGTTTGATTAGCTTGTGGACGATATACCACAGTTTTAACGTGTTTTATGTTCAACCTGCGACATACTTGCTCAAAAACTTCGGATATCATTTGGAGATCGTTATCGGTAATTAATTTTACAGGAGCTCCATAACGCGCAATATAATTCTCAAAAAATGCATTGGCAATTGCTTTAGCCGAAGCTTTCCTTAAGGGAACTATTTCAACCCATTTAGAAAAATTATCTGTAATTACTAAAATAAATCTATAGCGTTCTGGACTAGTTGCAGGGTATGGGCCTAACAAATCTAAAGACACAATTTCATTCGGAAAATTCGTTATTATTGGAATTAACTGACCAGCTGGTAATCCGTTTTTATAATTGACTTTTTGGCATTGGTCGCAGGTTGCTACATATTTATAAATGTATTTCCTCATGTACGGGAAATAACACGCGTCTTTTAATTTTAAGTAGGTTTTCTTTTTTCCTAAATGACCTGCCATCGGCGAGTCATGAAATTCTCGCATAACATCTTTACGTAATGTTTTAGGTATAAATACCCTTAATTCACCTAGTGTGGTTGTATATTTTGCATAATATAGCAAACCGTCAACGATTTTAAAGTCATTGGACCAATTTCTGCAGATTGATTCATTAATGGAACAATCGCCCGGATTTTCCAAATACTTCATGATGTGCCCTAGCTCCGGGTCATTTCTCTGTTCCTTTCTCAACTGTTCTCTAGACGATAATACTAACGATCTAATCACCGCACAAGACACCTTTGGTTCTTCATTACTTTCTAACGGGTTTCTAGACAACATATCAGCCACTAAATTTTGCGTACCTGGGCGATGTTCCCATTCTACATTAAAATTTGCCAACTTAAGCGTCCACCTTATCATTCTAGACGACAAATTCTTTCCATTCGTTAATTTGGTAAGTGCAGCATGATCTGTTATCACTTTAACCGGCAAGGATCCGAAATACGTGCGATATTTATTTAATGCCCATATGACAGCTAAACATTCACGTTCCGTCACACTATAATTCCTTTCTGCTCGGTTTAAAGTTCTCGAGGCAAACGCCATAGGCCTATTATTCTGTGTCAATACTGTTCCTACCCCCACGGAGCTTGCATCCGTATAGAGTTCAAAAGGTTGGGAAAAATCTGGTAATTGTAACACTGGAGCTTCTGTCAGTGCTTTCTTAATACGATCAAAGGCTTCCTGCGCTGATTCCGACCAACAGAACTTAGAGTTTTTTCGTTTTAAATTATATAAGGGTTCACACATGTCTGCGTAGTTTTTAATAAACTTTTGATACCAACCCGTCATTCCTAAAAATTTTGCTATTTGTTTTGCAGTTTTCGGAGGTTTCATTTCAATAATTGCTTTTACCTTCTCCTCATCTGTTTTAAATCCTTCTTTATTAATAACTAAACCCAAATAACGTAATTGTTCCCTCGCGAAATGACATTTCTCGCGATTCAACGTTAAACCAGCCTCCTGCAACAATCTGAATACTTCCCGTAAGTGTTCTACATGGCTTTCAAAATATGGAGACGAAATAATCACGTCATCCATGTAAGAGTGGGCAAAACGCCCGAGGACTGGCTTGAGGATCATCTCTATGGCCCTTTGAAAATTTGGAGCTGCCCCCGAAAGGCCAAATGGCATGCGAGTAAATGCAAAAGTACCATTTTTTGTAACAAACGCCGTCTTATGAACATCTTTGGGGTCTACTGCCATCTGAAAGTATCCGCTGCGTAAATCAAGTGATGTCATAATTTCGGTGTGCGGAATATTAGTGATCAAATCATCAATTATTGGTAGCGGATATCGCGGATATCTCGTGATCGCATTTAACTTCCTATAATCTATTGCAAACCTATAAACTTCTGGGTCATCTAACGGCAACCCGTTTTTCTTCCGACATAAAACAACTGGAGACGCGTAGGGCGATGTTGTTGGAACTATTGTTCCATCACGTAACATTTTCTGAACATGGTAGTCGATTATACCCTGTTTGACTCTGTCATAGCGATAAGGTCTCGAAAAAACAGGAGGACTATCACCCGTGTCAATTTCATGACAAAATACATGTGTCAGACCAGGCTTAAGCGAAAACAACCCATGAAATTCCTTAAACAAAAACCGCAATTCCTGTTTTTGTTTTGAATTTAACTTAGTGTTAGATAAATCTATTTGAACCGGTTCGTCCAAAATTGCCACTTTTTCCGTTTGCGAATCCGGAATGATTAACGATTTTGACAGGAAGTCCAAACTAATCTTTGCATGTGACATAAAATCAATACCTAGGATGCATGGATATTGCATCTCAGCAATCACATGAAATTTCCACAACTTCGAAAATTCTCTTATTTTAATTCTTAACTCAACTGTGCCTAAATTTCTGTATTGGACCCTTGAGCTGTAACTACTTCAGCTAACGATTTTTTAATAGGACAGAAAGAAAAATATGACCGGTACGTTTTTTCTGAAATAAATGACTTTTCCGCACCTGTATCCCAGAGCGCTTTTAGAAATGTATCATGCAAAAGTATCGGCACATACGGAAGTTCAACTGGTGATAATCGCAATGAATTAATTTTAATTCTAATAGGAGGATTTGACTTAACTAGCGATCGTTTACCTCCCGCAACACGATCGCTTAGAAGTTTAAATTGGCATTTCTTTGCCTTTCGCTGTTGCAATCAACACGCCTCCAATTCTGCTTTGCCGAATCATCATTAGGACCCTTCCTAACCACCATCCTACGGTTCTGATACCGGTCTGTTCTCTGATTTGGCTGATTGTAGCGATTTCCTCCCTCGAATCCTTGATTTTGATAATTACGACGAGAAAAATTATTCGCACCCCTGCCTAGTCCTCTTTGATCATTTTGACTATTTCCGACCCCAGTATCTCTCCAATTTCTATTATTCCTTCTTTCCTCAGGATTCCTACTCACATCCCAACTTCGTCTAGCAAAATTATTACTCGAACCCTGGTTTTCCCTGCAGCTATGACGTTCCTCATACCGGTCTACCAACTCTATCAATTGAGCTTTCGTTGTGGGGTTTCGAACTTCTAAATAATCCATTATTTGGGGTTCTAGTCGCATTACTATGTGATCAATCAATTTTAACTCATCATAATTCAAATCCAAAGTTTTATGAATTTTTAACAGCTGAAAAATAAAGTCTGACGGGGCTTGACCTCTCCGTTGTTTTGATGAAAAAAACTGAGCTCCTAGCTCTGATTTATTCCGTATTACCGGAAAACTATCTGACAATTTCTTTTTAAGTGTTGCAAATGTAGTCGCTTCTTCATTTACACACTCGAACCCAATTACCTCAAACCAGTCTAACGCTCTCCCAATTAAATGACCTTTTAAATACGCACATGCTAGATTCGCTGGTATTTCATAGTAGGCTATATTGTCATCGATGTTAGAAATAAACTCAGACACATTTTCTTTACCCGAAAAAAATAACTCCGGCAAAACTCTAAATCCTGCACCTGCTCTTAATTCCGGTATTTCGTTTGGGCACCAGTGTCGTAGTCTCTCACTACCCCTATGATTATTAACTCCCCTTTGCACATTATCTAAATTTGGTTATGTTGGATTCATAATTAACAACTACGTAAATAATAAATCACTATTATTTATTAATCCTTATGATAGAAATACACAAATATTAATCAAACTTTAAGAACAATAAATTACAGTGGAGTGAGCTCAGAATTCAATTATGAACGACGGAACGCTAACTGAAACCCGGCGGATAACGCATACAATCAAACTACGCATTTATAACTTAATTTAGGAAAATCACAGACCTGATATCTCTTTAAGACAGGATTCTTGAATACTTGAAGGATCTATAGAGCAACTTCAATCCTTGATATCTTCAGTTACGTCCGAACCGAATTAATGAAGTTTTTTCAATAATCTTCCTTCAGCTAACGAACTTCACTTAGTTAAACTAATCTCCTAGAATCACCTTCTTAATCAATCTCGTAGTTAACTCCTCTATCAAAACACGTAGTCATCCTCCTCTCTTCATTTCATTTCTCCCTTTTATATCTCTTTCGAACTCGCCAAACCCGAAACTATCTTATTTGCATAAGTCACACTTTTAGCTCTCAGCGGGGATTGGTTAAAATAAATACAATCTTAAAAGATTTTGAGAGAAGGTTAGTGAAACGCGTAAGCGCCCGTCACAAAGTTAATTTGAATAGAAACATGATAGAAAAATCAAAAGTATGAAAAAGCATTCACTTTGAAATAAATGTAAATAGTGAAAGAGAAAAAAAAGAACGACAAATTAAATTTACATTCAACCATTATTTTGATTAAATTCTTTTTGTTTTTAATAGAAAGGACTGAGAATTATTGGAGTAATCCAATATCATCCATTTTCAGTTTTCATGTGCTTAATTTAAAGTTACTGAGTTACACACAGCAAAGATTTTGCCACTTTCTTCTAGTAAACTAAGGTAGTGATTTTCCCTTTTGTGAGCATAATTTGTCCAGGCACAGAATGTTCAATAATACATTAAATTTGAAATAGTATATGGCTGTGGAAATTATCTAAAATCTGAACTTTAAAATAACTTCAGCAATAAGTTTTAAAATTCTAATTAATCCTGAATTGTACCCAATTTATTAAAATGCTTTTAAAATTTCAGAAATATAATCCCTGAGTTAGAGTTGGAAAGACAATAGTGTTTTAAAAAAGAAATTTAAAAACTGCATTCACATATTTGTTTAAATAAAATAAAAGAAACTGAATACACAAAGAAATATAACATTTCAGTCAACACTGAAATTCTAAAAATCACAGCTTCCTGTTGTGAATGTGTGGTGGTGTGGAATTTAGGAGAATGAAATGTTATCTGATTAAATCCTCCAAATAAAAAGTATACAAAGAATAGCATGTCAAGTTATTGAGATTTTATACATATATTGATAGAATATTATACATATGAAACAATTTTTAAAAAAATTATTCAAAGCACACACAACAGTAAATTATAACATCAAATACTCCCTCACTAAATTTTATATATTTTGAAATAAAAATAGTTAAGGGAATAGTGAGCAAATATTATTCCTTCCTATCAAAAATGCCATTTCAAAATGAATAGCTGCTTCAATATAAAGATTTTGAAGTTCAAAATGTAATATATACATATAGATTTTTTTACAAATAAATTATTTTTTAGTTACTGTGGTGTGGAGGTAGTATGTTGGTCAAGAAATATTTATACCCAAATAAACAATTTTTGTTTTATTTTTAATAATTATATGTTTTTAATACTTATATAAAGAACAAATTAAAATTCAGTATTCATTTTTTAAAAAAATAATAAATCTGCAATCCTTTTAAATTATTTTGAAGTACCTTCATAATATAAAAAGTATGAATATTTTTCAGAGCATCTTTTTCTATTATGATCTTATTTAAGTCAGGGCAGTTTTGTTACAAAAGCTGCTGAATTGTTCATGGTGCTAAATACTGGCTAAGTTGCCGTCTTAGTGCCAGGAAGAAAAAATTGGGGAATTCTGACAGCTTAAAACATTTGAACAATTATAACTTCAGGTTCTTATTAAAATATGCAGTTATATTTCCATCTACCTCTGAAATTGGCACATCTTATTGGACTAAGTGAAGGCATTTCTGGACAGTGTAGCATTGATAATTAAAAAAATATATGCTATAAATTTGGGACTAAAACCGAGTAGTGAAAAATTGAAGCAAGCACTGAACATTCGGAACAGTAACGGGAAATTTGGGATAATGTACAATCAAGTTCAAAGGAAATTATTAAAGGAATTAAACACAAGAAAGAAAAAATGTTTTAATCCTTTTTTTTTAACAACCCCTAAATTAAAAAAAAAAAAGGAGGAAGAAAAAACTTATACATTTTTCTTCATTAAAGTAAAATTTCAGGAAAAATCAATCTCATTTTTTAAAACAAATATTTAATTTGTATATCTCAATACATCAAATTCAAATTTTTATTTCAAGAAATCTATAATTCAATGAAAAGAAAACAGCCACTGTTATGTAATAATAATAATATATTCTTATTATTAGAAATCTTATTTTTTTAAAAAAGAATTCTGTAAGAAAAAAAATTTTTTTTTTCAAAACCTATATCAAACCTTGTTTTTACTGGAATATGTGTTCCAAGCAAAATATACATTAAGGTATTTTTGAAAATTTATCATTATTTTCCTGCCATTAATAATTAATTTTGAAGTACTGAAAACTTATTTTAAAATGATCTCTACTCAATATAGCTAAAAAAAAAAAATAATAATAATAATACTGTTCATGAAATTTACTTAAAATTTTTTTTTTTTTAAAAAAGTACATCAATACTATTGATAATTAAAATGATTATAATACTATGTTTTTAATAATTTTTTAAAAAATTTTTCTGTTTTTATACTACAGAATTTTACGTTTAATCACACGTTTTAAGCACAGCTGAAATATGAATCTTATTATGAACAATGGTTATAATGAATTTTCAGCAAAGTAAGAACAGAACTGAAAAATAAATTATACCCTTTATATATTAGCTAAATCACAATATAAACATAATTTTGGACTGTTTTTTATTTGAAAAAATTATATGGAATTCAAGTCAATTTTTGTTTAGCATAAGCTGAAAATAATTTTAATTCTAAACAGTATTTAAAAGGCAATGCATCTAATCCTACCATTTTATAACAGTCAATATGATATAGATAAATATAAAACACAATTTTCTTTCTTTATGAATAATATACATATATAATTATTATATTATATATCAATATTTTTCTAGTTATGTTTCTTAGAATCTGTTTTCTATCATTTAGCTTTGTGGGGTAGTATAATTTTGTCTTATTATTTTTTTCTCATTTTATTATACTATATATATATATAAGAATATTGCTCTAAATGAAAATATGATTTAATTTCAGCTGCAAAAGTTAAAAGGATTTTGTAACAATAATCCTCAAGTGTCTGTAGAAAAAATTTGCTAAACCTTGATTCAAATGTTATAAGGATTAATAAAAATTTACTAAAAATTGCAAATAATCAAAAATATATCAATAAACTAAAATATTTACTCTTCTATTTTAAGTCTACAATATAGTTACAGTTCTACATTTGTTTTTCCAGTTTCACTTAATATTTTTAAAATTTAATCTTAATTCTTATTTTATAAACATACCATATTTCTAATGAACTTGTATACAACAAATAAACAATGAAAACATATTTATATCTTAAAATTCAAACAAAAATTGAAAAAAAATTGTTCAGTAGTAAAGTTATAAACAAATAAACGCACAATATTTATAGTATGTTATTAGATGCACACATACTGAAACACACACTCAACACAGCATATCCAAAAAATACAATACATTGCATTTTTTTTCTAATTATGTTGAAAGTAGCCAATAATTCATAGAGAGCCAAATATAGCAACCCCAAAACAGAGGAATTTGAATTCCAAGCTGTAAAAAGTAGGAATAGGTGCTGCAACGAAATTGCGCATTACACGTCCGGCCTTGTTTGTTCCTTTTATCTATCAGACTT
>BMAO01013286.1:0-30305 GCA_019973975.1 Trichonephila clavata | reverse complement strand
GTAATTTTACATTATTTTATACCATCTACAAGTGAATATCAATAACAGATCAATTTCTATTTTGAGAAAAATGTGAAAAACTTTATAAATGCATTTTGTATGTTACTTTTGATTTTTACTTCTGAAATATAATGCCTATTATCATTCCATATAATTACATATGATGAATGCAGTTCTTAATGTAAGAATTGATATGTTTTCATAATTATTTGATAATTACTTGAGTGAAAATTCCCAAAGCATTAAAACTTTCCTAAAGCAATAGGTAGCAGAAATTTATTTTTGAAATTATAAACCAAATACAGAGTGCATAGATAAACACAGTAGAAGCAGAGTTTTACAGTTTTTACAGTTCAATGAAACCTTTGACAAAAACTCAATAAACAGATAATTATGATATCTATATTCATGAACGAACAACAAAAAAAAAAAAAAAAAATCTACTCTTTAGAAGAATGATATATTTACAATAAAATAATTTGATTCTTTTTTTTTTTATGGCACAAGGACCAATTTAGATATAATGCGCCAAGAGAGACAATAAGAACAGTTAAATAAGATTTGCAGGCCATAAAGCCTTAGTCGGGCATAGTCTATATACGCCTTTCTTAGAATCTATAGATTAAAATTAGATATGATGAATAAAACCCTTGATGCTTAGGAATTTAAACACAAGTGAGGAATTGGTGCTATTGTTTAAAATACTGGATATAGTAAAATCAACAGAGTTAAAAAGCCGATGTCTAAGATGATTTGAATGTGGACAATCACAGAGTATGTGTTTCACCGATAGGGACATTACATATCTCGCAATAGGGTGGTGGTTCACCAAACAGAAGATGCCTATGCGTTAGGCGGGTGTGTCCTAGGCGCAGTCTAGTCCATATCACCTGCTCACGGCGGTTGCTTGATGATGGCACAGTTGGAGCAAGAACGGGCATGACGCTATGCAACTTATTTTCAGTTTGTTGGTCCCAGTTTGATTGCCATACACTTTGCAGTTTCTGCCTGAAGCAAGCTTTCAGGTCAGAGTGCGGAATAGGGAACCTTTCTGAAGAGCCTGTCGCTGATCGTGCAGCTGTATCAGCCAGTTCATTTCCAGTTATTCCGGCATGTCCTGGGATCCAACAAAATCTGATATCTTTCTTCTTAAGATGATTAGCCAAAGCATATGTGATGTCCACAAGGATGGGATGAGACGATGAATGTAAAGAGACAATGCTTTGAAGGGCTGACAGGGAGTCTGTGTAAATAATGAACTTTTTACCGCGTGATAGTGAAATATGTTCTATAGCTATTCTTAGCGCATGAAGTTCAGCAGTGTAAATGGATGCTGAAATTGGTAGAGCGTCTGTAATTACAGTGCTCAGAGAAACTACCGCCGAACCAACATGGGATTCAGACTTTGAGCCATCCGTGAAGATAGGTTCATAGTCGGAAAAAAGCTCTCTGTGTTCCAAGTACAGTGTTCTGTATGTACTCACAGGAGTGCATGCTTTTGAGTAGCATGACAGGGTAAAATCAACCTTAGGATAAATCACTTTCCAAGGGGGCATCTCAGAAATCTTGCACAGAGCAATTCTTCCAATGTTCAGATTTAGTCATTAATCAGGTCTCTAATTCTAAAGTGAAAAGGTTGCGAGTAAGTTAGGGATGAACGATGACTGTTAAAATCATAAAGGCTAAAATTGAATAAATAGGAGTATGCAGTATTTGTTTTCATTGATTGGATTTTCATAAAATGGTTCAAACATAAATACTTCCTCCGCAAATCTAATGGGGTTCGTAGGCTTCAGCATAGAGGGACTCAACCGGTGATGTACGGAAGGCTCCCAGACAAAGTCTTAAGCCTTGATGATGTACTGGATCCAAGATCTTCAAAAGAGATTTGCACGCAGAACTGTAGACCACAGATCCATAGTCCAGTTTTGATCTAATCAGAGCTCTGTAGAGCGAAGCAAGGATGTTCGGTCTGCTCCCCAGCGAGTATTTGCTAATACTTTGAGGATGTTTAGGGCCTTGGCACTTCTGATTTTGAGATCTTTTAAATGACGATGGAATCGGAGAGATTGGTCAAATATAAGACCTAGAAATTTGAACTCCTTAACAACTTTAATGAGGCTTCTACCAATGGAAAAACCCCACGCTTTCGACTGAATACAACACTAACCGTTTTTTCTGTTGAAAAAACAAAACCGTTCTGTTCAGCCCATTTAGTGAAGTTGTTAATAGTGGTCTGAATTTGTCGTTCTGCAACATTGAGGAATTTAGACGAGTACGATATTTGTACATCGTCCACATATAGAGAACACTGAATCCCCTGATTTATATGATGGGTTATGCTATTAATTTTAATAATAAATAAAAGTACGCTTAAAACAGACCCTTGCGGGACACCTTGTTCTTGGATAAAAATATTTGAATAAAATGAACGCAGGCGTACCTGGAAAGAACGATGGTTTAAAAATTTTTGATAAAAACTGGCAAATTCCCTCTGATGTCCATTGCATATAGATCTCTAAGTATGCCGTACCTCCAAGACATGTCATAGGCTTTTTTAATGTCAAAGAAAACAGAGATGTTATACTGTTTCTTGACAAAAGCCTCTCTGATGGAAGTCTCTAGCCGAATGAGATTGTCTGTGGTCGATCTTGATTTCCGAAATCCACTTTGAAGTGGTGAAAGGAGATTATGTGACTCAAGGTGGAACATCAACCTCGCACTAACTATGCGCTCCATCAGCTTGCTTAAGCAGCTTGTGAGGGCAATAGGGCGGTAATTATTTGCTGATGTTGGATCTTTACCAGGCTTTGGAAACGGTAAAACGTGGGCATGACACCACTGTGTGGGAAAAACTTGGGTTTCCCAGATGCGATTGAACAATAATAGAAGGGAGAGGATAGAACTTTCGGATAGATGCCGTAACATAATATAGTGTAGCCCGTCTGGACCTGCTGCTGTGTTACCCGAGCGATGCAGGGCTACGCGAAGTTCAAGGAGTGTTAGCGGGGAGTTGTAGCCTTCTTCGTTTGAAGAGGAAAAATTCAACTTCACCCTCTCTTCTCGACGCTTTAGCGCTTGAAATGCGGGGTATAGTTGTGCAACTAGACGTTTTAGCGAAGGTCTCGGCAATTTCAGGGATGGTATTGATAAGACTCCATTGCTTACAAGCATGGAGACAGGGCTAGCACTGTACTTTCCACTGAGCTTACGGATTTTGTTCCAAACCTCTTTACTGAGGTTGAACATGTGATGTTACTAACATATTTTATCCACGATTCCCTTTTACGTTGCCGGTGGATTTTCCTGGCACGTGCTCGAGCTTTATTAAAAGCAATCATGTTGTCTGGAGTAGGGTAACGTCGAAACCGATTCCAAGCCTTGTTTTGTCCTTTTTTGCCATTTGGCATTCTTTGTTCCACCAAGGTTTGGGGAAACGGGGGAGTCTAGAGGATGGTTGTGAAATTGCATTATTAGCTGCAGATAGGATACAAGATGTTACAAAGATACCGCTTCATCTATTGAGCCAGAGCTTACCATGTCTTCTGTTATATCTGCTTGGGTCCTGAAAGTTTCCCAGTCGGCCTGATCGAACTTCCACCGCGGTTGGCGAAGAGTCGCACACGCAATTGGTGTAGCGTAAGAGATGGAAGTGATCGCTACCTAAGGGGTTTCCAAGAACACTCCATGTCAGATCTAATAGCAATGATGGAGAGCATATGGACAAATCAATGGCGCTAAATGATTGGGTTGGAGAATGAAAATAGGTGTTAGAGCCGTCGTTTAACAAGGTGAGGTCAAGTTCTGTAAGAAGCTTTTCGACGACTTTTCCTCTAGAATTCACATCTTGGCAGCCCCATAGCAAATGATGAGCATTGAAGTCACCCAAAAGGATGAATGGTGATGGGAGTTGATCTATAGCTCTTGGAGTTCTCTAAAATTCAAGGGTGCTTTGGGTGGTAGGTATACATTACAGGTTGTAACTGTAGAAAAAATAGAAACCTGCACTGCAACAGCTGAAGCGACTTGCGAATTAGGACGGGGGAGAAGGGTGTTGCGTGGTTGATGAGTAGAGCCATGCCACCACAAGCTCTTTCACCCGTATTGCAGTCCTTCCGAAGAATGGAATATCCTCGTATGTTGGATGTGCATGGTTTTAAAAGCGACTCTTGCAGAGCCACGCACACAGGTAAATGTTCATTCATTAGCGATTTTAAATCCTCTAAGTTTTTCCAGAGACCACGACAATTCCACTGAATTATTTTACTAATACTTCAGCTACGGAGAGCCTTTACGCTTTTCAGAGTTGTACTTTATTGGTAAATAGCTTTGTCTTGATTTCCCTTTTTTACCGAGAAGCATAACATCTTCTACTTCTTTGGTGGTTTGAATTCCACCAGATTCTATTCGAATTGATGGCTTCAGTATTTTGGCAGCTTCCTGGACATTGCCAGTAGCTGGCCGTTTGGTAGAAATTTTGTCAATTTCCATCAAAACTTCAGTATCGGAAGGTACTGAGAGGTGCAATATTTCAGGAGACCGTTTATCTAGGTTTAAGGACTCTAGGTCCGTGAAAGATGTTTCAGGGGGAGATAGTTGTTTCTTGTTCAATTAAGTTATTCGCAATGGGTTTTTGAGCTATTGGGGAATCTTTATGAGATTCAGAAGTTAAATTATCAATGTTTGTGGGTGTTTCTATGTTGCTAATTTCTGTTTGAGTTGCAGTATCTTTTTTCGATTTTGTGTTGGTCATTACTGCATTAGCATAAGAACTGGAAGTTCGAGGTGGTAAGATATTGACCACCCGTTTCTTTGCTTCAGAATACAAAAGGTTTTAAAGTACTTTAATTATTTGTATTTCTTTTTCTTGCTGCCATTTTGTACAGATTTTGGAATAAGCAGCATGTTCCCCCTTGCAGTTTGCACACTTTCTCCGTTCTGTTGTACATGCTTCGCTGGTGTGCTCCGTACTACTGCATTTATTGCAGGTAGCAATGCCATGACAAGAAGCTGTTCCATGACCGTAACTTTGACAGCAAAAACATCTGAGAGGGTTAGGGATGTAAGGTCTTATTTTAATGTTTAAGTAACCAATTAGTATGTTTTCTGGTAATGTATGTTTAGATAATGTGAGTATAAATAATGGAGAAATTACAGTTTTACCGTCTTTTATGGAAGTTATTCTTCTGACAGCCTCCCCCCCCCCCCGAGAAGCTACCCCTTCTTCAATTTCAGAATCGGGTAAAAGTATCAGATCTGGGCAGTAAATCACTCCTTTGGATGAATTGAGTGTTTTGTGAGAAGTAGCAGTAATAGAAATGTTTGAAGGATTTGTACATTGTAGGAGATTATTTGATTGTGCTTGTGTTGCTGTTTCTATCAGTAAATCACTGGATGGTAATTTTTTTTATAGATTTCACAGAACCAGCTGAACCTTGTACAGCTTTAGAGATAAGAAAAGGTGAAGCATTGGAAAGTTTCCTGTCATCAGTTGCATGAAGAACAATAAATTTGGGAAAAGATTCGGAGCAAGTTTGAGAGTTGGTGGGCTGACCACCATGTGTTGGGTTGGGGATTTTAAAGAATGCGTTTTTATCTTTTTCCTTATTTTTTTGTACTTTGATTTTGTTTTTGAGAAAGGAGGAGAATCCCTTTTGATTTTCAGAGAACCAGTTTGGCGGGGCTAGCCCCAGATTCAGCAACCAGCAGTGGCCTTGGGAGAGCCCCCCTCTACAATGCAGGACCCCATCCAGGCACCACCTGGAGCTACAAGGCAGGCGAGATTATACACCAGCTGATAGAGCAGCCAGGACATGCTGGTTAGGCTGCCCCGGGCTCCTGTACTATCTGGCGGCCTGAGACGCAAAACTCAGCTTTTTTCCGGTACCCTCTACATGGCCGCTTCCTCCAAGACCCCACCTCACCAGTCCAAAGGTCCTCAGAAATTTAAAACCTTGCTCCAAGTGCCAGTTTTCCAGGGAGCAGTCTGTTGTGTCGTCATACCAGTTGTGAAAAAACCACCAGACTCAACTTCATTCCACTCAGTCCTGGTCTGCCACAGGACTTCGTCGTAAGTAAAATTAAAGATAATATGTAAGGAAAAAATCAATAATAAAGCAAGACCCACTAAGGTGATAAACCATAAAATGAAATTTCTGGATATGTATTCTTAGGAAATAAAAACCATTGTTTTTTTTTTAACTATGGCAGAAAAGTTAAAATGTTAACTATGGGGGAAATAAAGGTGAAAATAAAGAAGTAAAGATCGCTCGGGAGAGGCAGGTGCGCAAAACCCGTAATCACAAGAGAGTGAGCCCTTGCCAAAAGATCCCTAGGGCACCTCGGGATTGTGACACCCATACTCACCCAAAGAAGGTGAGCCCCCTGAGGGGATAATAAAATATATTACAATAACATGAATAAACATAATTGAGCATTTAATACTTATAAAGACGACAAAAAAAAAAAAAAACTTACACGCATTAAAAGTAATTAGTTTGGAGGATATATTTTGTGGAATAATTTTCCAAAATATAATAAAACCTTTAGTTTTCATTACTATTAATAAAAAATACCTACTGCTGTATGAACTTGAGCCTCAATATCTTTGGAATGGATGCTACCATTTCTCTTTTCTGGATTAGATTCCATATCCATATTTTGCAGTTGCAAAGTTGTTTTTCCAGTTCTGTTTATGTCAGAAGCCTGGGGAAGGAATAAATGAATGAGAAAAGCTTTGGCATGACACACAACTAGTGAATAAAAAACTTTTGATAATTTTAGTTACTCTTCACCATTTGTGAATATTTCCATTTGCACAAAAATATAGATATAAAAAATACCTAATAAATTTTCAAGTACATTAAATATGCATTTTTATTTGATACTTATGGCCTTATCTTATTTTTCACTGCAAGTAAACATTTAAATAGAAAACCATTTAATCCATCTACTTGTATCATACACAGAAAAACTTGAAATTTTGTTAAAAATTTTAATTCTTACAATTTTTATTTAATACAAAAATTTTAAGTTTAATATAAAAAAAATCAACAGCAATGTTTGGAAATAACATGATTTTTACATGCTTTTATTTAACTTGCAATGTATGTAATTTGTTCAGGTGGAATTTTGCAACTCAATTTTGAAGCTGATATCTTCAACCGATTGAGCTGAAATTTTGTATAAATGTTTAGTTTGGATGACAATGCATGTTGTGACCATTTATATCCTGAAATTACAATTAGTTAAAAACCTTAAAACACTTAACTGTTTTACCCCTGTGCGCTGCTCATTCCACTATGCTCCACGACGCAAAATGAAGAACTAATAGGGGATTTTTTTTTGGAGTTCTGACGTTTTTAAAACAGCAATCTAATTTTTTTTTAAAAACTCGGACAAAAAATAATCACAGAATCTGAAAGATCATTTTATTTTGCCATTATACGGTACAATTTTTAAACAAAATATTTGTATATTTTTTTTAAAATGAGTCAACATTGATACACTTTTATGAAAATGATGTCTAAATTACTGCGCATGAATTTTTTTGTTGAAATGAATTGAGATTCTGTACTAAAACAGCTCATGCTTTGCTCTTTTAGAATCAGTCATTTAAAATATAAAATGTCGAAAACTTTTTTTCACGATTTTCCAAAAAAAATACTCAAAATTTTAATTAAACATTTAATATCTTCGTCACTTATGAAGATAATCTCGCAAGATTTTTTTTTCGTGTGTAGAACAGAATTACCCAGGATCTGTACAAAGATTGAAAAAAATTGCTTAAAAATTATGGATTAAAAAAATTATGTTGTTCGTCTAATAACCTTTTTGCGAGAATTGATTCAGCTAAACCAGGGATGGCGAACTAGCGTTGAATGAGATGAACAGGTTGAGAAATCTGTCCAGTGTTAACTAAAAAGTAAAAAATAAACAAAATTTTCTAAAAACAAGCTTTTATTTAAACGCGTTAAAAAAGAATAAAATAAACTTTTCCTTTAACCCTTTAATGCAAGGTGGTATGTGTCTCTGAAACCATCATTTTCTAAAAAATACCTCTAAACGTGCAGTGGTATTTGAATGAAACCAATGGTTCTAAAGATATCTTTTAACTCTCTAAAAGACACTAGATGTCAGCATGTGAGAAAAAACTCCTTTTTCTGCGAGAAAAATGCATCATTTTAAAAACCTTTTTTAAACACTCCAAAAAAGATTTTTTTAGCAAATAAAAATAGACAAAAATTCAAAGTAAGTTATGTACATTTTTGCTGCATATGCTGTTCATAGCATAACTAATTTTTAGTATGATAAATTATGAAAAGAAGTCCTTTATATAAAGAATTTTTTCGGGTGGTTTCAGACTGGTACCACCGCGCACCTAGAACATGAAAATTGTTCGTTCCTTCTTCGGGTTATAGCACACATGCGTAAGAGATATAGCCCTTTTTTTTTCTTTTCTTTGACTCAGACAGTGAAATAACTAATAATTAATGGGGGTTTTGCCATTGATTTGGGGGAGGGGTTTATTATTTCAGTATTACTGCTTGTTTTAATAATTTAATAACAAAGAAACAATGAAAAAAACTTTACTGGCTATTGAAGTTGATTTCAATCGCTTATAGTTATATCTTGTACTATTTAATATTTGAAAAGTAATTCTAATACTTAATATTGCATATTTTAGTAAATTTATTACAAAATATATAAAGAATATTCTTACAAATCTGATGCGAATCATATTGTTTATCCGAGAATTATATTGTAAGTGCGCAGTGGTACTTCTGTGAAACCACCTCCACTTTCGGGGGGGGGGTACTGTAATTTTTTTAAAGTACTTTCTCTGTTCTTAGGTTCTATTCATTACATTTATAGTTTTACTTTGAAAAATTCAGCGAATTTATTTTTCCGCGCTTCAAAGGGTTAAAACTGTTTGCGAGATTTACCTGTGTAGTTAAACTAGTAAATTAAATAACTTGATTTGATTGATTTAAATTCTTAAACATTTCAAACTAAGTAAATACAAGTACTTAAATCTTGCGACAAGTTTTTATATCATAAATTGTGTAATAATGTTATAAGTTGACAGTAAAAAAAGTTTTATAGGAAAAGTTTATTTTATTCTTTTTAGCGTGTTTAAATAAAAGCTTGTTTTTAAAAAAGTTTTTTTACTTTTAATTTATTAACTATGGTTTTTTAATATTCAATCCTTTTAAATGAAGATAAAAACTTAAAATTTTTTTGAGATTTAAATTATGAACTAAAAAAATTCTGCTTTGCCATTTTATAAGTGGTTACAGTGAAAAAGTCAGACTATATATCAACCAGTTGCGTAACATACATCCTTGCATTGTGGGGAGGGGGGCAGGTGTTCTAGGGGGCCCAAAACCCAAATTTTCAGGGGTTGCCATAGTATTTTTTGCTACACCACTGATATCAATACTGTATAATTAAAAAAAAATTTCTTATCGGGTATATATTAAGTATATTAAAAACACTTAGTAATTAATAAAAAAAACTCTTATATAATCAAAAAGGAAATATTTACAAATAATTTATCAGCGAGAATATTAAAATAAATATTTTAAATTATATAAATACAAACAAAGGTATTTTGAAATGTTTTCTAAAGTAACAATTTGAAAGATACTTCAAAATTTATGTAGTATGTTAAATATATATATATATTCACTTCTGCATGACTTGAATTTCCACATTTTCTTTAGAATCTGTATACAGTGAAATATGTTTAATGCGGAAACCTTTAAGATGAAATATCGATTACCACAGAATAATATAACGATCCCAACAAACTACTATGTATTTTCATGCATTCCTCCTCCCCCTCTTAACACAAAAAGATTTCCCTTCTGAGAATGAACAAAATACAGAAAACTCCAGCCGAGCATACAAGATTTAAGCTGAGTGCGAAATGAAAGATGTGGTTTCACATGTTTCGTAGAAAGGAGACTAGCTTGACACATGCCAATTTTATTTACCTAAGATACTTTCACCCTCCACATCTACAAACGCCACACAAAAATATCTCATCTTTCATCAGCTGGCTTTAGTGACAAGTACATCACAGTATGAGTAAAAATCAGAGAGTTTGGTTCATGTTTACTTTTCTATTCTAGAAGAATTTTTTTATGAGCGCAATGGCAAAGAGCTTGGGGAAAGCAAACTTCTAATTTGCTTGAAATGAAGATGGAGCTTCTTAAGGCTGTTGATCAAAAACAGAAGACAAAAATGGAAATCTTAAGATTTTAGCATTGCTAACTCTACATTACCAACAATAATTTTTTTAAAAAAAGAAAGCAAATTATGGAATGTTTGAACAGATTAAGTTTGAGCCAGAATGAAAACAGATGAGAATGCATGGCAATTTTGAGACTGCTTTAATTAATTGGTTCAAACAAGCAAGATCTCAGAATGCTCCCATATCAGGACCTTTAATGGTAGAAAAAAGCAATTAACTTGCCAAACAAATGGGTATTACATTTTTTGTAAATTCAGGATGGTTGAACGTTTCAAGAACAATTTGTTGACAACTTCTAGCTAAAAAAAAAGAACATTTTTTTAAAATCACAAATGTTTTGTTTTTCAAAAAACTTGAAAATTTGTACTAAATTCCATTAAGTTTTAGTGAATGTTTTTGATTCATTGATTTTTATTAAATATATGCATGTATACATATTTATGTAAATAAAATGTATGTATATAAAATGTACTGTAATAAACTTTATTTTGAACATGTTTTTTTTTTTTTTGCAATATCCTTTAATATTAAATTCTTTTAACACAAAAAAATATTTCAGCCCCCCTCAGTTTCATCTTAAATGATTTTCACTGTATGTTACTTTTTATTCTACAGATATTTAGAATCAATAACTGAAACTTCTTGTGATAGAAAACTGTCTTTTCACATTTGTCTTACAGACTTCAGATAGACAAAAAAAAAAAAAAAAAAATAGAGCAAATAATGAGCCAACACATATGGAATTCAATAATCAAGTTAGAAAAGGTTGACATGAAGATTACAACCAAGCAATAGTCACCGAGTACATAAATGATATAAAATTTGAGGCTTCTTAATTATGAATACTTTGAAAGCTTTAATATATCTACAAGCAACTCATTAACTTTTAAGGATGAAGCAGTACTTTTTTCTGATACCTAATTCCTTAAAACACACAAACAACTCACTCATTTTTAGTTTATTTTTTAAATAGGTAACCATTCCATTTTTTCCTTTGCATTAGTTACTATCTGCCAAAAAATGAAACTAAAAGTCCAAAAAGTATTCTACATTTTTAAAATTCTTTTGATGGAATCTACAATCAAATTTTGAATTGCAAGAAAGTTACATGAAAATAGACATTTTGTAGGATCAAAGTGACCACAATGTTATATAATTCAGCTTGTATCACTACTGTCACGAGATGCTGCTGAAAAAAGGACCTTGTTTTATGCATCTAAAGATACCCTCTTTCCGACTAGAAACTAGTTCACTAATTACAACAGATATGTTTTAGTTCTTGCATATCCATACTGCTCAGCAATACCAAATTTTGAAAACATTTTCTTAAAAAGAGGACAGGCATGATTGGCTGCAATCAAATGGAACATTATGTTTTACAAGAAACTATGTAAACAGTACTTCAACCTTGATTACATTTGACTTCACATTGTCCTTGAGAGAAAAAAATGACCACATTTTGAGCAACTACTACTTGATTTATCATTTGTAATAAACAGTGAAATTTTTACAAGATGGGAAATATACCTGCCAGTGACAAATGCAATAGATCATTCAACACCCGTCAGTATGACAAACATCGCAAAATGCATATCCCCTTCATTTGGAATGTCTTAATACAAACAAATTCCTTTTTTAATATTCTTCATGCATTTGAAGGTATAGTATTTTGCCTTTAATAGACAACATGGTAACAATCAATAAAAACAAATTGTTTGGCAATATGAAACATAGGGTATTCAAACTCATGCATAGAACCAGGGGTGTAGTTACTGCCATAACATTGATACAGGGCCACCAACATGTGAAACATTCAGGTAATTTCAAATAATTTTTATTACAGCATTTTGATTTATTTTCCAAAAAAGCCCCCCCCCCCTCCTTAAGGAATAGGATATAGGAATTCCTTAAGGGACGGCTCCTCAATACAAGCTACACCAGTGCATAGAACAAGTAAAGTTGAATTCTTGAAAGTTGTTTTGCATGGGAAGAAAAACAAAACTGTTTCATTATGTGCAACTACTTATTTTTCGATTGTTGTGAGTGGAAATTAAAAGCTAAGTGGGAAGAATATCTTCAGTGAACCTCGAGCATTTTGCATGAATATCTAGGCATAAAAGCATACTAAAAGGCTGAAAAGCATAGATTTTATTCACAAAGCATTAAAGCTGATAGGTAAGCCACAACAATCACAGTTGAATATCTTTTTATAGGGAAGAGTAACAAATGATTAAAAACCAAAAATATGTTACAATGCTATTACTACAACTTGGTAAAAATGTATACCTATTGGACAGAAAAAACCATAGCAGTCTGTTATTAGATTAGTAACATAACTGCTACATAGATTTGCCAGTGCATTTTATCCTGTTTCATTTATCAGTCACATCTTACTTTGATCATGTTTTTTATTCACAAACTCTTTACTACTACAGCATATTGATTAAAAATCAGTAAAACTTTGATAAGTCAACACATCTATTAAGAGAATTTTAACTGAACACGATATACCAGAGGTACTCAACTTTTTTTTCTGCCGGCCCCATAAATATTACAACAATTTCACGTGGGCCACAACATGAGGATTAATGGGGAGGGGGACGCTATAAGATTAACATTTAAAATGGGGACAAAATGATCAAAATAATAATAAAATAACTCAAATTTTGAATTTTATTTTAAAACTATATTAAACTTGATCCAAATCAACTCAAAAAATAGGTTTTATATATTTTCTCCTAATTATGGGGTAATTTCAATTTCCTTTCATCAATGATCCCAAGCCCCTTGTTTGCATTCTATTGTCATAAGAACAAAGTTGCCAAGTACTTTGAAAATTTATTTTTCTTTTTACAAAGCCTCACTTATTTTTATTCCAGATATTAATTTATCAAGTGCCCGATGGTAACAAAGAGTTTTTACTGAAACTCCAGACTGAAATCAGTATTATTTGTTTAAAATTAGTTCAGATTTACTTGTACATTTTTACTTCAAATTTATTCCAATACTTTTTGATTTTACTGAAAAAATAACTGAATTGATCAAAGAGTACATCAGGAGCATTTAAGAAACACTTTTAGCACACTTTCTGTATCAATTCATATGTTTATCCTTAACAATTTCATATGTTTATCTGTATATATAATGTAAGATTTTATAGGATGCTTTAGCTACCTCTGCATTTTGTGACATTACCAAGAAATAATTTTGTTGCCATTACAAAGATTTTTTTAACCTTTTAAAATCGGCGGTACACATGTCGTACCAGACATTTTTTTTGTCACTCGCATCGGGGCTGGTACGAACGTTGTACCAAGGTTCTAGCAAGAGTTCCTCCCCCCCCCCCTTTTTTTTTCTTCTAGCAGACCCTTTTACGATTTTCCCCCGACTCTTTTTATGACTTTGCTTCTATTGTCCATAATTGGGTGGGATTATTTTTCGCCAACATTTTGCGCATTCCTTTTCATTGGCGACGTTTTGGAACACGCGCGCGCGTTTCGACTTCTTTTTTTTTAAAAAAAAATATACTTCATTCGATGACTTTACGTTGTCTGTGAGCAAAGATTTTTCTTTTCTCTTGCTGTTACTTCTATTTTTTAGAATGCCCCGAAATTTCTAACTCAAATTGAGATTGAGAATTTGATGAAAGATTTAGATGAAGAAAATTTTGATGATAGGTGATTCGGAGTATGAAGATGAATTCGAAAATAGTATTTTCGAAATAATGAGGTTGATTTAGATGTATCAGCTAATTTTGATGAGAAAGTTGAAAGCTTATTCTCATGGAAAGAGGTAGAAGGCTCGGAAGCGATAAACGTATTGCCATTTTCTGGTAAAGTTGGATTGAAATTTGATGCTAGCAATTTCAAAACTGAAAATGATTTTTTTAAATTGATGTTCACAGATGAAATTTTATCAATTCTGGTTGAAGAAACTAATAGATATGCATTTGATGTACTTAATCTTCATGGAGAAACATCTGACAAAAGAAATCATGCATCTTCATGGAAACCAACCAATAAAAATGAAATTTTAAAATTTCTTGGTTTAATTTTACTGATGGACACATCGAAAAAGATAGCATACAGGATTATTGGACAACTAATTATCTAGTGGAAACTCCATTTTTTAGAGAAGTGATGCCCGCGATCGTTTCCTAATGATTTTAAAATTTTTACACTTTTCCGATAATAGTTTAAAAGAAAGCAGAGATTCTCCAACTTACGACAGATTATGGAAAATACGAAAAATTTTTGATAGCTTTAACAGAAGATTTAAAGAAGTGTATGATCCCACAGAAAATGTATCTTTCGATGAAGTTATTATTAAATTTAAAGGAAGAATACATTTCAAACAATACATTCCAAAAAAACGCAAACAGTGGGGCTTGAAAATGTATAAAATTGCAGATGCCACTGGCTATACTTATGATATGAGAGTATATCTAGGTAAAGATAAAAAAGAAAACCTTTCAACATCTGCTACTTATAACGTTGTAAATGCAATGACAGATTGCATAAAAGGTAAAGGTCATAAAGTCTTTATGGATAGTTTCTTTTCCTCGCCAGAACTTTATCGAAATCTTTTAAAAGAGAAAAAGATTAACTCCTGTGGAACTGTACGACCTAACAGAAAACATTTTCCAAAGAATCTTGCTCCTTGTAAAATGAAACAAGGCGATCTTGCCGTGAAATTTTGTAATGGAATGACAGCTATTTGTTGGAAAGATAAAAGGCAGGTATATATGCTGACCAATATGCACAGCCCCCGAAACGAATTCATCATTGATGAACGAGAACGATTTTAAAAAAAATTGACGGTGACGTTTCTGAAAGCGAAAAAGACCAATTATCAACAACTAGGCCAAAAATTGTAGCAGATTACAATAAACATATGGGATATGTTGATTTAGGAGACCGCATGGCATCCACCTACACTTTTGCTAGACGAACCAGAAAATGGACAAAAAAATTATTCTTTAGTCTGATCGATATTGCTGTTCTGAATGCTTTTCTATTACTTAAATCATGCCAAACTTCGTTAAAATTCAGTTTAAAAGAATTCAGAATGAATCTAATTACATCTCTAATAGGAAAAATTAACCATAAAAATGTAGAGCCTTCAGTAACAAAAAAAGTTAAGACAAATGATAATACATTTTCTCATTGGCCATTTGACGAAAAGAAAAGAAGAAGGTGCGCTTATTGTGCAAAAAAAAATATACAAAAAAGAACTACTGTTATCTGTAAGGCATGCAATGTGGCTCTTTGTATTGACCAGAACTGCTTCGAAGATTATCACAGAATTTATTTAAAAATCTCTTTTAACACATAAACCAATAAAAAACAAAACACCAGAATTTAAAATATTAAAACTGTTACACTTTTTTTATAAAAATTAAATAAAAAATAAAAAAAGGCTCTTTTAAGAGCCAAAAATTTCAAAAAGTAGAGCTCACTTTCACAAACAGATATTTCAAAAGCATTGCTTACTTTCTCTTAGGAACAAAAAAGTATTGTAAAATAAAATAAAAAAACAAATTAATATATTTTTTTTCAAGATCAAAGATTCATAAAACTGGCTGCCAAATCTGTCGAGGTCCGAAGTCATCATGTTGGTGTGGTGTGGAAGTTTAGTGAGAGGGTCAGATTTCTGAGGTCTTAGAATTCGATTTTATTAAAAAAATCAAATAAAATTGATCACAAAATATTTGGAACACATTTGTTATTATTTTTTGTGCATTAAAATGGCGTTAATTAAAAAAGTAAAATGTTTAGAAAAATGTTCTGCATATTGTTCTTAAAATTTTTACATATTTCATCGAACAATTTTGAAAATTTGAGGAGTTGTTTTTTATTACATGGTTTCATTATTGTAGATAAATATATAAACTGTTTTATTTTGGAGTGAAATAAAATGTTTAGTATATAATAATGTTCCACTCATTTTCTTAAAATTTTTCCTTCTGTTGGAAATTTTGTCGAATGATTTTGAAAACATGGGTAGGATATTTTTATAACATGATTTTCATTATTGTAGTTGAATATATAAGCAGCAATAATTATACCGAAGATAGAATGTGTGCACTTAATCCTAACATGTCTTTAATTGGTTGCATACAATTGCTACTACATGTGACTAATACTTATATATTTACAACATATATACATATAAATGCAAACATCGAAATTATTGAGAGTTTATAATTAAACTATCGTTGTGTCAGAGGGTGTTGTCGTAAATCTCTGATTACAGAAGCCCTGAATTAAATATTCGGTGTATTTAAATAGTATTCTAACATTTTCTAGAGCAAATATTTTAGTAATATGATATGATTGTCAACTTTTTAGAATAGTTTACGTAATATTCAACTCTAATAATATCTTACTATTTAACGCAAACCGATTACTTGTTGTTTTTTGGAACATCAAAATTTTTTACAAAATTGTAAACAAAAACTTAAAATTTTTTTAGAAACATTTATTATACAAATAATTATTATATAAAGCCCCTTTTTAAACTTTATAATAATTACTTCATACTAAAGCAATGAAACCTTGCTTCATAGTAAAATATTTTAAGCAATCAGAAAATACTGAAGACATTGCGATTGAAAGAAATAAAAGTAATAAATATAATCATTTTATTCATGTGATGATTACTGTTCACAACATGTCGTTTATATAACTTCTACTCTCTTAGTACACCTGAAATGCTGTTCATCAAACCTTAGAAAATATCTAATATAATTTCAGTATTTACTTTAAAAAAATAGGCACCACCACCAACAAAAATATGCATTTGAAACTTTGCAAGCCATTCAATTATAAACGGGAATGAAGAATTTAGGGGGAAAAAATTATTTTGATGTAATAATGTGCCAAATGTGTTAACTTTCCTTACTTCTAAAAGATCGCTGACTTAAATTTGGCAATCCTTCCCTCTTGCCTTTGTAAAGTGGAAACTTTAACAATACCACCTGTGGCGAAAATGGTCAAGCAGGACCTTCAAATGAGGGGAAGAAATTTAAAGCTCGGACCCGAAAGCGCCGAATGGAAGGGAAATTTTGCCTCAGCAACTGCCGAGTTCTAAAGGTTAATAAATTCTTCATTCGTAAAGATAATTGCATGCAACTATTTTTCCGTCTGTCGAACATTTCAAAAAATCCTCACAATTTTACTTCAAGATTTAAAATAGTAGTGAAATTTTGTAATTTTAAAAATTTCTACTTCTCTGTCTTTTTTCAACATACAACTATTTTTAAAAAAGCTACATTTCGTTTCCGGGGCCTAAAAAATTGCAACGATAGAATTGAAATGTGAGGGATTTTTAAAAAGTCGCACTGTTCACCTACTCCAAACTTTTTTGGCGACGGACTTCGAAATTTTCAATTTAAAACTTTTAGAATCAGTGATTTTAAAAAAAAGCCAAAAACTTTTTGGAACAAATTTTAATAAAACACTCAAAATACTTAAATAAATCATTTAATAATTTCTTCTTTTATAAAGTTAATTGCATGAAACCTTTTTCCCCCGTGTCGAATATTTCGAAAAATTCTAACAATTTTACTTCAAAAATTAAAATAGTAGTGAAATTTTGTAATTTGAAAAATTTATACTTCCTGTCTTTTTTCCAGCACACAACTATTTTTAAAAAGGCTACAGTTTCGTTTCCGGCAAAAAACTATTTTTCTTTAAAGAATTTTATAGAAAAAAAACTTTTTTTTTTTACAAAACAATGCTGTTTTGCATATTTTATAATTTTTTCTCTTCCCGTGTGTCGATTTCGCTTAAAAATTACGGATTTTAAAGATTTCTTTTTGTGATTTTCATAAAATAAAGTTTTTGTGAGAAATAATACAAGTATTATTTTTGTAACCTTTTTTCTTTAAAAATTATTGTTGTTTCCAATCAATTGTGAAAACTTGGAATTTTCAATTAAAAATTGAGCCCTCAAAAATAATGAAAGCTTTAAAGACATTCTAAAGGCTTTGCGCATGCGCTAGAGCCATTATTATTTTTTTTTTCTCCCTCTGTTTAACTCTCAGTGGCCAAAGTCAAACTTGCTGTTCTTGGCAAAAGTGAATGAGTGGAATAAAATATACTGTAAAAAATATATAATTCTGAAACATATATTAATCTCACACACAGTATTATTTTCTTTTTCAATGATTTTGTGCAGTGAATGTAAATAAATTTCCAGGCTTTTTCATTCTTATATATTTTTAATCTAACATTCAAAAACAACGAAATGAAAAAATGAATAGTCCTTTCGATAATTAACGGTGAGAATTTTTTTATTTATTTTTTTAGAAAATGGATTTAAAATAATAGATATTTTACGAAACTAAAGCAATATTTAATTTTTTTTTATTATTATTTATAGATAATGGAATTAAATTAATATATTTTTTAAAATAAAAGGAATGTTTCTATTATTTCCTTATTAAATTAATTATTCGTTAATAAAAAGTATATCGCCTATTATTTTGGATAAAAATACGTTCTAGAGAGAGAGAGAGAGAGACATTTTTAAGCTAACTGTAAGTTGCGATTGATTGATTAATGAAAACCTGAAAATTATTTAATTATTTTAGATTTCTAGAAATTACCTATTATTAAAAAATGATGACTTTTTTTTACTCAAGCATCAAAATAGTTTTCTTTTATTGTTTAAATTTATTATTTTTTTACTAAAGCAATATTGTTTTTGATATGTCATGAATAGAAACTTGAAGATAAATCTTATATCTGAGGGGAGAGTCAGGGGGAAAATAGTTCTACACTCAAAAAAGCCACTGTAACACCGTGCTGTAGAAAGAGAACTGAAACCTGTCTGACATTAATAAGATCTGGAAGATATATTTTTTTTTTAAAAAAAGGGAATTGTAGTGACGTTAATATAAAGGAATCACACATATACCAGGAACTTTGATAAAGGAAGGTGAATTTCCATGGCAGTATGTTATGCATTCGAAACAAATTTTAATAAAACACTCAAAATACTTAAAACAATCATTTAATAATTTCTTCTTTTATAAAGATAATTGCATGACACATTTTTCCCGTGTGTCGAATATTTCAAAAAATCCTCACAATTTTACTTCAATATTTAAAATAGTAGTGAAATTTTGAAATTTGAAAAATTTCTACTTTTTTGTCTTTTTTCAACATACAACTATATTTAAAAAGGCTACATTTCACCCTGTTTGCCTATTCGAGAATTTTGGTGACGGACCTCGAAATTTTCAACTATTCTCAAGTGACGAGGACGACACCTGAGCTTTCACCCATCTTTAATAATTACCACACCACACCAACGCAAGAACAAATTTCGAAAAAGGGAGTTTTTATGACATAGTTAAAGAAATCACTCAGATCGCGCGCCACACACACACACACAGTGCTATCGGCCTGAGGGAAACACGAAATTTCCATGGGGATGAAGTTATTCACTCGGTAAAACGAAAGAATTGGAAAGTGAGTGGGTGATTTTTAAATTCGCACTGTTTGCCTATTCGAGGTATTGGTGACAGACCTTGAAATTTTCAACCATGCTCAAGTGACGAGGACGACACATGAGCTTTCACCCATCTTTAATAATTACCACACCACACCAACGCAAGAACAAATTTCGAAAAAGGGAGTTTTTATGACATTGTTAAAGAAATCACTCACATCGCACGCACGCACACACACACACACAGGTGCTATCGGCCTGAGGGAAACACGAAATTTCCATGAGGGTGAAGTTATTCACTCGGTAAAAGCCCGTGCAACGCCGGGCTAAGCGGAGAGGAAAGAAACAAAGAAATCAAAGTAATTTCGGAAAATAATATTGGAAGTGCTGAATTTCTGAAGATTGAGTGAATATTAACGTCCCACTGTTCAGCTACACGAGGCCTTTTGGGGACGGTCCACGTAATTTTGAACCATGGTCAAGTGACACGGACGACACCTGAGCTGGCACCCCCTCTCCTAACTACCACACCACACCAACGGGAGGACGTTTGAGCTCTCGACAGATTTTACGTGCATCGCTCCCCTACACTGCGGGTCTTCAGTGGTATTAGGATCGAGAATTTCTGAAGAGAAGGGAAAATGTTAAGCAACAAAGCCATGACACGCACTCACGGGACATGCACTCACATCGTACGCGTGAAACCCCACAAAAGTGTTGGTGTTAGAATAAAAGGAGGAAATTAACATGGGGATTAAGTTATACCCTCGGTATAAGCCCGTGCAACGCCGGGCCATGAAAGCTAGTCTACACTATTAAAATTCGAAGGTAAACAAACGTATCTATCTATCTATGTATGTGCGTCTATCTTCTCACGAACAGCACCACGCAGAAAGTCGCGGAAGGTACCAAAAGATCGGGAATTTTCCGGGGAAGCCGTATTGCCCATTTATATTCCGATATTGCAATTAGTTAAAAAGATATTAATTAAAAACCTTAAAACGCCTAATTGTTTTACTCCGGCCGGTTGTTTACTTGGCGGAACTTCCCTTCCGTTTCGGCCGAGCGATAATCTTATGTTTTCCACCATATTAATATTGTCATCTAATTTTCGGTGTCGAAATTAGACAAAAAATAACTACAGAATCGGAAAGATCATTTATTTCGCCACGACACGGTATAATTCTTTTTGTAAAATAACGATATTTTCTATTTTTTTTTTCGAATTTTTTAAAATAGTGTTAAAACTGATGCGTTTTTATGAAAATTATTTCTAAATCGTTGGGTATGAATTACTTTTCGTGTTATTAAATCGATATTCTACACTAATTAACTTCAAGCCTTTCTCTTTTAGATCCATTCATTTAAAAAATAAAATTCCCAAAACTGTTTTTTTAAAGAATTTTTAAAAAGTAGTCTTAATTTTTACTTCACATTGAATAACTTCGTCATTTATGAAGATAATCTCACAAAATCTTTTTTCCTTGTGTACAGTAATATTATCCGTAACATATACGAAGATTGAAAATATTGCTTCAAAATTACGGATTTAAAAAAAAAAATTGTGATTTTCGTAAACTTATATTTTTCTGAGAAATAAATTAAAAAGTAGTAATTTGTACATTTTTTATTTCAAAGTACGTTATTTTTGCAAATAGTTGGTGATGTTTGAGAGCATTAACGTAAAAATTATGCCCTTAAAATGAAGGTAATGATTTTTAAAATAATTCAAAATACGCGATTTTACATTTAGCCAAACATTGACGTCGAAAATTAGCTTTGCGCTAAAGACTTCTGACATGTTTGGCCTTCGACCGCATCTAACTCAAGGGTTACACTAAAAAAATTCTGCTTTAAACAGGGGGAAATCAGTAACTTTGGCGAGTAAAAAAAAAAAAAAATGCGAGTGAAAAAATTATTTTTTCGTCCTCCCATTCATTATTGTTGTATATTTTCATTTATCGCTACGGGTTCCGGTAGCACAGTCGGTAGCGCTTCGCTTCTCTCATTTACACTGTAAAGCAGATCGTGTCTCTGCGAGTTCGAATCGTGGATGATATCTTTTTTTTTTCATTTCTGCTAATTTTTCCCACGTAAATTAATTTTACTGATAAATACTTATTTTAACATGATCCTCTGTTATTTTAATGTACTTTACATTTTTTTTTTTTTGCCTTCAGAAAGTTTTTTTCTGATTTTTAATCATTCAAAGTAATTTCTATCTTTTTCAACAATTCGATTTTGTTCATTTCTGCTTATTTTTCCCACCCGTAAATTAATTCTCTCTTCTTCAATGATTGAATTCACTTGCTGCATCCCCACTGATCTGAAATTTACTTCGTTTTAAGTGCTGCCATTGTGTAAGCAAATGGTATGTCACAATTAATTGCTAAATGAAAATTTTAATCAATTTTATTAAAACTAATTAATAAGTTAGTTTTGTATAATATAATTTTTTTCGCAGATACGTGTTTAAATAATTTAATTAACACAGAGTGGAATGAAAAACTATAAAATTAAAATTAAAAAAATTACATGTTTTTATCAAATAGTATTATTTTGTTTTTGAATGTTTTTTTCAGTGAATGTTATCATATAACTAGGTTTTCCCCCAAAAGTGGATTTTTAACACTTATATATGTTTAATCAAACATCCAAACGTTTCAAGAGCTATCTGTAGAATTTTTTTTATTATTATTTATTGATAATGGATTTAAATTAATATATTTTTTTAAAATTAAAATGCATTCAATGCATTTCTGAGATTCATTTAAAATATTTATCAGTATCGAAATTTTTGTTCTCTTTCATAAAACCTATAGTTTACTTTAAAATAATGCGTAATTGCATGAAACTTTTTTCCCCGTGTCGAATATTTCAAAAAATTCTCACAATTTTACTTCAAAAATTAAAATAGTAGTGAAATTTTGTAATTTGAAAAATTTATACTTTCTGTTCTTTTTTCAGCATACAACTATTTTTAAAAAAGCTACAGTTTCGTTTCCGGGAATAAACTATCTTTCTTTAAAGAATTTTATAGAAAAAAAACAACTTTTCTTTTTTTTTACAAAACAATGCTGTTTTGCATATTTTATGATTTTTTCTCATATGAATCAATATCGTTGCGTTTATATAAAAATGATTTTTAAAACTTTCTGAATCAGTGATTTAAAAAATAAAAAGCCGAAAACTTATTTGAACGAATTTTAATAAAACACTCAAAATACTTAAATCAATCATTTAATAAATTCTTCATTCGTAAAGATAATTGCATGCAACTATTTTTCCGTGTGTCGAACATTTCAAAAAATCCTCACAATTTTACTTCAAGATTTAAAATAGTAGTGAAATTTTGTAATTTTAAAAATTTCTACTTCTCTGTCTTTTTTCAACATACAACTATTTTTAAAAAAGCTACATTTCGTTTCCGGGGCCTAAAAAATTGCAACGAAAGAATTGAAATGTGAGGGATTTTTAAAAATTCGCACTGTTCACCTACTCCAAAGTTTTTTGGCGACGGACTTCGAAATTTTCAATTTAAAACTTTTAGAATCAGTGATTTTAAAAAAAAGCCAAAAACTTTTTGGAACAAATTTTAATAAAACACACAAAATACTTAAATCAATCATTTAATAATTTCTTCTTTTATAAAGTTAATTGCATGAAACCTTTTTCCCCCGTGTCGAATATTTCAAAAAATTCTCACAATTTTACTTCAAAAATTAAAATAGTAGTGAAATTTTGTAATTTGAAAAAATTATACTTCCTGTCTTTTTTTCAGCACACAACTATTTTTAAAAAGGCTACAGTTTCGTTTCCGGGAAAAAACTATTTTTCTTTACAGAATTTTATAGAAAAAAAACATTTTTTTTTTTACAAAACAATGCTGTTTTGCATATTTTATAATTTTTTCTCTTCCCGTGTGTCGATTTCGCTTAAAAATTACGGATTTTAAAGATTTCTTTTTGTGATTTTCATAAAATAAAGTTTTTGTGAGAAATAATACAAGTATTATTTTTGTAACCTTTTTTCTTTAAAAATTATTGTTGTTTCCAATCAATTGTGAAAACTTGGAATTTTCAATTAAAAATTGAGCCCTCAAAAATAATGAAAGCTTTAAAGACATTCTAAAGGCTTTGCGCATGCGCTAGAATCATTATTATTTTTTTTTCTCCCTCTGTTTAACTCTCAGTGGCCAAAGTCAAACTTGCTGTTCTTGGCAAAAGTGAATGAGTGGAATAAAATATACTGTAAAAAATATATAATTCTGAAACATATATTAATCTCACACACAGTATTATTTTCTTTTTCAATGATTTTGTGCAGTGAATGTAAATAAATTTCCAGGCTTTTTCATTCTTATATATTTTTAATCTAACATTCAAAAACAACGAAATGAAAAAATGAATAGTCCTTTCGATAATTAACGGTGAGAATTTTTTTATTTATTTTTTTAGAAAATGGATTTAAAATAATAGATATTTTACGAAACTAAAGCAATATTTAATTTTTTTTTATTATTATTTATAGATAATGGAATTAAATTAATATATTTTTTAAAATAAAAGGAATGTTTCTATTATTTCCTTATTAAATTAATTATTCGTTAATAAAAAGTATATCGCCTATTATTTTGGATAAAAATACGTTCTAGAGAGAGAGAGAGAGAGAGAGAGAGAGACCTTTTAAGCTAACTGTAAGTAGCGATTGATTGATTAATGAAAACCTGAAAATTATTTAATTATTTTAGATTTCTAGAAATTATCTATTATTAAAAAATGATGACTTTTTTTTACTCAAGCATCAAAATAGTTTTCTTTTATTGTTTAAATTTATTATTTTTTTACTAAAGCAATATTGTTTTTGATATGTCATGAATAGAAACTTGAAGATAAATCTTATATCTGAGGGGAGAGTCAGGGGGAAAATAGTTCTACACTCAAAAAAGCCACTGTAACACCGTGCTGTAGAAAGAGAACTGAAACCTGTCTGACATTAATAAGATCTGGAAGATATATTTTTTTTTTTAAAAAAAGGGAATTGTAGTGACGTTAATATAAAGGAATCACACATATACCAGGAACTTTGATAAAGGAAGGTGAATTTCCATGGCAGTATGTTATGCATTCGAAACAAATTTTAATAAAACACTCAAAATACTTAAAACAATCATTTAATAATTTCTTCTTTTATAAAGATAATTGCATGACACATTTTTCCCGTGTGTCGAATATTTCAAAAAATCCTCACAATTTTACTTCAATATTTAAAATAGTAGTGAAATTTTGAAATTTGAAAAATTTCTACTTTTTTGTCTTTTTTCAACATACAACTATATTTAAAAAGGCTACATTTCACCCTGTTTGCCTATTCGAGAATTTTGGTGACGGACCTCGAAATTTTCAACTATTCTCAAGTGACGAGGACGACACCTGAGCTTTCACCCATCTTTAATAATTACCACACCACACCAACGCAAGAACAAATTTCGAAAAAGGGAGTTTTTATGACATAGTTAAAGAAATCACTCAGATCGCGCGCACACACACACACACATGTGCTATCGGCCTGAGGGAAACACGAAATTTCCATGGGGATGAAGTTATTCACTCGGTAAAACGAAAGAATTGGAAAGTGAGTGGGTGATTTTTAAATTCGCACTGTTTGCCTATTCGAGGGTATTGGGTGACAGACCTTGAAATTTTCAACCATGCTCAAGTGACGAGGACGACACATGAGCTTTCACCCATCTTTAATAATTACCACACCACACCAACGCAAGAACAAATTTCGAAAAAGGGAGTTTTTATGACATTGTTAAAGAAATCACTCACATCGCACGCACGCACACACACACACACAGGTGCTATCGGCCTGAGGGAAACACGAAATTTCCATGAGGGTGAAGTTATTCACTCGGTAAAAGCCCGTGCAACGCCGGGCTAAGCGGAGAGGAAAGAAACAAAGAAATCAAAGTAATTTCGGAAAATAATATTGGAAGTGCTGAATTTGTGAAGATTGAGTGAATATTAACGTCCCACTGTTCAGCTACACGAGGCCTTTTCGGACGGTCCACGTAATTTTGAACCATGGTCAAGTGACGCGGACGACACCTGAGCTGGCACCCCCTCTCCTAACTACCACACCACACCAACGGGAGGACGTTTGAGCTCTCGACAGATTTTACGTGCATCGCTCCCCTACACTGCGGGTCTTCAGTGGTATTAGGATCGAGAATTTGTGAAGAGAAGGGAAAATGTTAAGCAACAAAGCCATGACACGCACTCACGGGACATGCACTCACATCGTACGCGTGAAACCCGACAAAAGTGTTGGCGTTAGAATAAATGGAGGAAATTAACATGGGGATTAAGTTATACCCTCGGTATAAGCCCGTGCAACGCCGGGCCATGAAAGCTAGTCTACACTATTAAAATTCGAAGGTAAACAAACGTATCTATCTATCTATGTATGTGCGTCTATCTTCTCACGAACAGCACCACGCAGAAAGTCGCGGAAGGTACCAAAAGATCGGGAATTTTCCGGGGAAGCCGTATTGCCCATTTATATTCCGATATTGTAATTAGTTAAAAAGATATTAATTAAAAACCTTAAAACGCCTAATTGTTTTACTCCTGCCGGTTGTTTACTTGGCGGAACTTCCCTTCCGTTTCGGCCGAGCGGTAATCTTACGTTTTCCACCATATTAAATTGTCATCTAATTTTCGGTGTCGAAATTAGACAAAAATAATTACAGAATCGGAAAGATCATTTATTTCGCCACGACACGGTATAATTTTTTTGTAAAATAACGATATTTTCTATTTTTTTTCGAATTTTTTAAAATAGTGTTAAAACTGATGCGTTTTTATGAAAATTATTTCTAAATCGTTGGGTATGAATTACTTTTCGTGTTATTAAATCGATATTCTACACTAATTAACTTCAAGCCTTTCTCTTTTAGATCCATTCATTTAAAAAATAAAATTCCCAAAACTTTTTTTTAAAGAATTTTTAAAATGTAGTCTTAATTTTTACTTCACATTGAATAATTTCGTCATTTATGAAGATAATCTCACAAAACCTTTTTTCCGTGTGTACAGTAATATTATCCGTAACATATACGAAGATTGAAAAAATTGCTTCAAAATTACGGATTTAAAAAAAAGATCGTGATTTTCGTAAAGTTATGTTTTCTGAGAAATAAATTAAAAAGTAGTAATTTGTACATTTTTTATTTCAAAGTACGTTATTTTTGCAAATAGATGGTGATGTTTGAGAGCATTAACGTAAAATTATGCCCTTAAAATGAAGGTAATGATCTTTAAATAATTTAAAATACGCGATTTTACATTTAGCCAAACATTGCGTCGAAAATTAGCTTTGCGCAAAGACTTTGACCTGTTTGCCTTCGACCGCATCTAACTCAAGGGTTACACTAAAAAATTCTGCTTAAACAGGGGAAATCAGTAACTTTGGCGAGTAAAAAAAAAAAATGCGAGTGAAAAAATTACTTTTTCGTCCTCCCATTCATTATTGTTGCATATTTTCATTTATCGCTACGGGTCCCGGTAGCACAGTCGGTAGCGCTTCTCTCATTTACACCGTAAAGCAGATCGTGTCTCTGCGAGTTCGAATCGTTGATGATATCTTTTTTTTCATTTCTGCTAATTTTTCCCACGTAAATTAATTTTACTGATAAATACTTATTTTAACATGATCCTCTGTTATTTTAATGTACTTTACATTTTTTTTTTTTGCCTTCAGAAAGTTTTTTTCTGATTTTTAATCATTCAAAGTAATTTCTATCTTTTTCAACAATTCGATTTTGTTCATTTCTGCTTATTTTTCCCACCCGTAAATTAATTCTCTCTTCTTCAATGATTGAATTCACTTGCTGCATCCCCACTGATCTGAAATTTACTTCATTTTCAGTGCTGCCATTATGTAAGCAAATGGTATGTCACAATTAATTGCTAAATGAGCATTTTTAATCAATTTTATTAAAAATAATTAATAAGTTAGTTTTGTATAATATAATTTTTTTCGCAGATACGTGTTTAAATAATTTTAACACAGAGTGGAATGAAAAACTATAAAATTAAAATTAAAAAAATTAAATGTTTTTATCAAATAGTATTATTTTCTTTTTGAATGTTTTTTTCAGTGAATGTTAGCATATAACTAGGTTTTCCCCCAAAAGTGGATTTTTAACACTTATATATGTTTAATCAAACATCCAAACGTTTCAAGAGCTATCTGTAGAATTTTTTTTATTAGTATTTATTGATAATGGATTTAAATTAATATATTTTTTTAAAATTAAAATGCATTCAATGCATTTCTGAGATTCATTTAAAATATTTATCAGTATCGAAATTTTTGTTCTCTTTCATAAAACTTATAGTTTACTTTAAAATAATGCGTAATTGCATGAAACTTTTTTCCCCGTGTCGAATATTTCAAAAAATTCTCACAATTTTACTTCAAGAATTAAAATAGTAGTGAAATTTTGTTATTTGAAAAATTTATACTTTCTGTTCTTTTTTCAGCATACAACTATTTTTAAAAATGCTGCAGTTTCGTTTCCGGGAAAAAACTATCTTTCTTTAAAGAATTTTATAGAAAAAAAACAACTTTTTTTTTTTTACAAAACAATGCTGTTTTGCATATTTTATGATTTTTTCTCATATGAATCAATATCGTTGCGTTTATATAAAAATGATTTTTAAAACTTTCAGAATCAGTGATTTAAAAAATAAAAAGCCGAAAACTTTTTTGAACGAATTGTAATAAAACACTCAAAATACTTAAATCAATCATTTAATAATTTCTTCATTTAAAAAAAAAATTGCATTAAATTTTTTCCCGTGTGTCGATTTCGCTTAAAAATTACGGATTTTTAAGATTTTTTTTGTGATTTTCGTAAAATAAAGTTTTTGCGAGAAATAATATAAGCATTATTTTGTAACCTTTTTTCTTCAAAAATTATTGTTGTTTCCAATCAATATGTGAAAACTTGGAATTTTCAATTAAAAATTGAGCCATAAAAAATAATGAAAACTTTTAAAGACATTCTAAAGGCTTTGCGCATGCGCGAGAATCATTATTATTATTTTTTCCCCTTTGTTTAACGCTCAGTGGCCAAGGTCAAACTTGATGTTGCAATATTTTTTCCGTTATTCATTACTAGATTAATTATGTAATGACAACACTGTATAATCTGTTTTTTTCTGGATAAAACGATAGATTATAGTTTTCTGGACTATACTTTAGCTACCAGTATATAACGATTCATTGGCAAATGAAAATACCACACATACACACAAACCCTTTGTATTATTTTAAGCTCTAAGAAAATAACTATTGTTAAAATAATGAATATGCTTGGTTTTTCGTAATATATTATATCAGAACGTTTTCTTTGTTGCTTTAAAAATACATTTTTTTAAGTAAAAAAGAATTGTTTTCTGTAAATCATTAATCGAAATTTTTCAATCGTTACGAATAAGGATTACTTATAACTATGATAAGTAAACCATCTGAACTAAAAGGATTCATACTTTGCTCTTTTAATATCAGTGATTGAATAAATTAAATACCAAACATTTTTTTATCACGATTCGGATTTTTTTTTCAAAATAATAATACTTTGCCTATTTTATGATTTCTTCTAAAATGAATAAATATCGATGCATTTAAATGAAAATGATTTTTAAAAAAGTCATTGATCATTTAGAATCAATGATTAAAAAAATAAAATGCCAAAAACTATATTTCTTTAAAGAATTTTATAGGAAAAAAACAACTTTTTTTTTTACAAAACAATGATGTTTTGCATATTTTATGATTTTTTCTCATATGAATCAATATCGTTGAAGTGAGTGAGTGATTTTAAAATTCACCCTGTTTGCCTATTCGAGAATTTTTGGTGACGGACCTCGAAATTTTTAACCATTCTCAAGTGACGAGGACGACACCTGAGCTTTCACCCATCTTTAATAATTGCCACACCACACCAACGCAAGAACAAATTTCGAAAAAGGGAGTTTTTATGACATAGTTAAAGAAATCACTCACATGGCGCGCATACACACACACAAGTACTATCGGCCTGAGGGAAACACGAAATTTCCATGAGGGTGAAGTTATTCACTCGGTAAAAGCCCGTGCAACGCCGAACTAAGCGGAGAGGAAAGAAACAAAGAAATCAAAGTAATTTCGGATAATAATATTGGAAGTGCTGAATTTGTGAATTGAGTGAATATTAACGTCCCACTGTTCAGCAACACGAGGCCTTTTACGGACGGTCCACGTAATTTTGAACCATGGTCAAGTGACGCGACGACACCTGAGCTGGCACCCCCTCTCCTAACTACCACACCACACCAACGGAGGACGTTTGAGCTCTCGAAATTTTACGTGCATCCCGCTCCCTACACGGTGGGTCTTCAGTGGTACTAGGATCGAGAATTTGTGAAGAGAAGGGAAAATTTAAGCAACAAAGCCATGACACGCACTCACGGTCATGCACTTACATCGTACGCGTCAAACCCAGAAAAGTGTTGGCGTTAGAATAAAAAAGGAG
>BMAO01013285.1:0-25624 GCA_019973975.1 Trichonephila clavata | reverse complement strand
TATCATTTTTGGTAAACAAATTTGACGATTTGGGGATCATTTTGGAAACCATTTTTGCCAATTTGGTGATCGTATGGATGATTCAGGAGATTACTGGAGAAATCTATAACACACGATCTTTAACGTAAGCGGAGATTTGGTGGAGTTTTGGGAGACTCTGTAAGAAAATCATTCTTGTGGCATTCCTCTTCGGTTAATTTCAACTGTTTTGACCTATTTTACTAAATATTACTTATACATAAATAAATTTACTACAGCATCACAACGAACTTTTTTAGAGACATATAGAAAAATGATTTTTTCAAAGATTTGAACAAATTTTAGACATAAGGGTGGCTTAAATGAAATATGGACAATAGCAATTGTGTCCAAATGATTGCAGTTACAACAACACCGCCGAACATGGATATTAAGAGATGTAGGATGTGTAAACTGCATACGATGTGCAATAATAAAATGTGTTCGTAGTGGAGGAAATAGATCAAAAGCAAAGTCGCGTTATTCTTGGGTGAGACCATATTAGAAAAATTCATGGTAGTATGGCAGCGTTTCTCTAACTGTAGGTCGTGCTTTAATATGGGGCATGATAACTCTACGAGAGGGGTGCGAGCAAATTGAACAAACAAAAACAAAATATTGTTAAAAAAAGTTATTAATTTACTGAAAGTAAACAGATAAAATACATTCTGATATAATAGAAAAACCAAAATACACATTTATTCTCCGATATAATACACTTATAAATGTATCAGTACTGCACAATGACTTTTATAATTAGTTTAACAATACTAAGTTAAGAACAAGTTTGATAATTACCAGAGACCCTATGGGTTTGTCATATAATAAATTATATGTGAAAATTAACACATATCTTGATGACTTATATGGTTTATAATTAATCCCTTAACTCCCGATTAAAAGTTACACGATTCGCCCCCCCCCCAATGCGACCGTTTTCCACGTAGGCGAGCGTATGAGATAGATTGGGGTGGGGGAGGAAAAAATAAGGAAATCCTCTGAAATAAGTAATTTCGTCGCAATCACTATCAAGGTCGATTTATTGCATTCCAAGGCCTTCGGAATAATTGTATAGATAGCAGTGCACATAAGAGATCGTACTTCTGATAGAAATATATATAGGTCCGCGGCAATTAAGAATTCGGCTGAGTGAGACGTTTATATACGTCGCCGGCCCTTAGAGGTTTAAGTTTTATTGTAGCTTTAGCATCAAAGTATAGTGTTATTGAATTCTTACATTGTGTGTTATTGTAAGGAGGGGGGTGCGATGAAAATTATGATTGAATATTGGGTTGTAAGCATATAAAGTTTGAGAAGCACTATAGTATGGTTTCTGATGAAGGAAGATGAGCTGAATGCAGGCATCTGTCAGCGAAAAAGGCGCTATATGGCAAGTACTGCTAAGCTCGAACAATCGGTGCAAATTTTTGTAAAGGGTGCAAGCGATGTCAGATGTTCATGAAAATACCGGTCCAAACGTCTCCCGTGAAATCCTGGAAACCTTAAAAAAATTCCATTGCAAAGTGTTGGAACATCCGACGTATAGCCCGAAATTATCTCCTTGAAAATTTTCGCACTGTTTTCCTCCAAAAGGGAATATTACGTTTCCATTCGCACAATAAGGTAAAGGAAACTGTGCAAGACCTCACAAAGAATCAATCCCGATCTTTCTACGGCCAAAGAATAGACCTACTGTCGAAATATGGGATATATGTGTTCCAACGCCCAATATGGATATGTGTATTTTGATTTCCAATAAATTTATTCTCTTTATTGATTTGTCCACTTATATTTTTACAAAATTATTTAGATTAATTTTTAAAAATAATATAAATCATGTATGAAAATATAAAATACAATAAAATACTTTATATACTTAGGAATATTAATTTATGTACCTATTTTATTGTCCATTTACTTTATTTGGCGGCTTTATAATATAATCTATAAAATCATAAACGTTTACGCAATACACAATATTTATTAAACCTATTAATTTATGTCTGAATGATTAATAACACTTAGAAGATTTATTCTGTCTAGAACCTTTCTTAAACAATAATTATGAGGATGAAAACTATTCTGAGCTATTTATAGGCATCAAATGTTGTCTAAGATGCTTTCGAATTTGCTTCACTCAAATCTCGTTTGGAGAGTAATTTATGAAATAAGCAGCTTTTAAGATAATCTATTTAAACTCAAACTTTGTATTAAAGACTCCAATGGTATTAAAATTAAGTTATTTAAAATATGAATGAACAGAGAGAGACTTGCAGCGTAAGGAAATATGATTTGTTGGTGATGAAATATAACTATTAAATGCGAACTGTTTATAACTTAACATATTTTGCAATTGTAGTTATTGAATCTCCTAATTAATTTGTTTTTCTATATTAAAATAGAATGTAGAACTTAGAACGTAAGAAACAAATTACGTAAGAGTAAAATTCAAACTTGTTATTTTTACAAATGGTACAGTTTGATTTGTAAAGGAACAGTAATTGCTCACACTTGTTCAAAATCATGTTTAAGCTTGTTTTGTCCTCTTAAGGCTTTAAAACTTCAATACAATTTGAAAATAATATCAGCTGTTTTTTGTAAAATGAGTTATTCACAGCTTTTTATACAGCACAATTTTATTTAGGACAAGCAAATAAAAAGTTTACGAAAATGGCACATAGCACTAACTCTAATTACCGCACACAGCGTACGCATCGGGCGTGGTCCCTGCAGAAATAAAGAGACGGAGGAAGCGGGGAAACGCGTGGGGGATTCACACAGATATCCTTCCGCCAGAAAAAATAGTTCACTCCCTTCAACCCAACAATATCCTAAAATTTTAGCTTGTAACAACTTTTACATTTAAGCGATAATCTTAAGCTAAAATGACATTGGATTTCGTGGCCCACTAGGGTACTACTTTATTCACCAGATTACTCGTTTGATAATTAAAAAGAAGATTTAAGATAGGATTTAAAAAAAAAACATGCAAAAGCATTTAAATATTACTCTATAGGCTTTACATAATTTACATTATGAATTTATGTAAATATGTATTACACTGTATAATTAAGTAAAATATGAAAACATTGTTGCTCATTAAATTGACATTTTAAAAAGTAGTTCAAATATAAACACGCAAGCAATTAGAATTATTTACAATAAATGCATAGAGAATAAAGTATTGGCCATTTCAAGATTATTCAGCTTGTACAGACATCAAAAAAGATTTTTTTAAACGTTTTTAAAAGGTAAATTCATTAAATATTGTTTTTATTTTAAATAAATAAATTACTTATTAAAAGTAAAAACATGGATTTTTTTTGGAATTTGGCTGTAAATGTTCAAAAATTAAATTGCATACTGAAATGAAATGGTGAAATTTAAATTGTATTCAAATTATTTTCGTTAATTATTTTAATTATAAAATTAATAAAGCATTTCCATAATCATTTATAGCAATTGTTTTAGTTGTAATATAATTTACATAATATCCAAAGATATAAAAAAAATCCATATCTACATCAAAAATATTTAAATTTCATATCTACATTTAAAAAAAATCCTTAGACTTCTTAATGATTTGGAAAAAAAGGTATTTTAAATAAAAAATGTACAAATGCATTTTAAAAATATAAAAAGAAAGACGCTTTACTTTCCAAAATACACTTTGTTACAAACATCTCCAGAAGTCTATATAATTGTTCCTCTTTTCCTGCATAATATTAACTCTTAACATTCAAGACACTAATATTGTTTAAATGCCAAATACATTCTTAAACACTTTATCAGTTTTTGAAAAGAAAAAAAACAGCAAACCGACAAATAACACAGATACTTGGCGACTGTTTAGACTCATCGTGGCTCCTTTGGCACAGAAAGAACTGCACTTAAGAGAAGGGAAATGCGATTACAAGATGCTGAATGCGATAAGGAATCCCGGAGAAGTAAAGTGGTAAATTCAATTTCGAAGCAAATGGAATTTCAGCTCTTCTGCTTATTATATTCGATCGTAATCGATAATTCCAATCTTGATATATGATAAGTTTGTGAAATGGAAGGGAGTGATCACTTATTTATTTAATTAAACAATGGGATTAACTCATTAATATTCATATCAACCAACAGGGAGAGCGCGTCAGAACTAATAATGGGGAAAAGGAAAGTGAAGGAAAATAAGTTATCAAACTCGGGAGTTATATTCGTACGAGTAGGCGTATTTTGTTTGCTGTGACGTAAGTTATGAAAGCTGGTTGTTTTCAAAAAAGAGGTTTTGTTTTTAATTTATGAAAGTAGTCTATTGTGTAGTTTCTTTTGAAACACTGCGATGGTTTTATTTTCTTGATGCTGTTGTGAATTGTATAGAAACTATAGATATTTATCCTCGGTAAGACAAATGCTCTAATTTTCATATTATATTTGTTTTAGTCACAGAACATGTCATGTTGCAATGTTCAATATATTTCAGATCATATAAACTAATATTTTGTAGTTTGGTGGGGTGGGAACACTTAGTTCTTCTGAACCTTCATCTCTTTTCATGACTTTAGATGACATTAAAAAACTTTTAAATTGCTCTTTTTTTAATAAATAATATTTGAAATTTAAAATATGGCTATTGCAAACTAATAAAAAAGAAAGAATTACTTTGATATGAATAAAATTTCAAACTTAAAAAAAGATAAAAAAATTATGAGAAAATCTTTACTTTGAAAACTTTTTATGATGGGAGTGGAAGGGGCGATGACTAGCCAATCCGTTTGTAGCAAAGAAGTCCGAGTTAAAAAGATAAAATTAGTTGGATTGGAGCTTCTGTGATTGGCTGATATGAGAAGTCAGCTATTTTTGCTCTAAAAATTAGGTAAGAAGGTCGACCAATCATTGAGTAGTTGATGGATGGAATTTAAGAATAAAAGTAAAAGTTAAATACATTTAATGAAATGAACATATTTATGAATTAAAGGAGCAGGATCAATTCGGATTGATCTGGATTTGTGAAAATTAAGATAAGGAGTATTTTTTTTTGTTGAAATTAGTGACCGATTTATTATCAGAGTTGTCAATTTTATTTAAAGAAATTGGCAGAATTTTTTAAAATCGTTTGTCTAATAGTGGGTATTTTACTCGTGGATCTAAGGTCTACATTCCTTATGAAACTAATAGTTTCCTTCTCAAAATTAACCGTATTTATTCGAATCTAAGCAGCACTTTTTTCAAATGTAAAGAATATTGTAAATCGGGTGCGGCTTAAATCGCAAGGTTGGATAGTTCGATGGATGGAAGAAATTGACCATTATTCTGAAGGTCATAAAAATAACAGTTTTATTTATTTAATTAAAAGATTTTAAAACTGGTAATATTTATATTAATTATTCACTTATTAGTTCTAATCTGATGTTTTTAGTTTCATAAATATTGGATATTAATCAGCCTTTTTTAAACCATTATTTTAAAAATATTTTTTTTTTACAAAAACGTGCTGAGAACTTAGGGTGTGGCTTAGAAACGACGAATAAATATAGAATTATCCGAATAAATATAGTATTGGATTTTCCGTCTATTTTAACACACTATAAATACAGTTTATAAAGAATAGCAGAAGCAATTGCTTAGATTATATTATTAACTGATGATTATATTTAATCATCAGTGCAGGATTAAGAGAAATATCATTATGAAGCTATTATATAATGAAGCTATATAATAGCTATATATAGCTGTATAATAGCTATATAATAGCTGAAGCTATTATATAATGTTTATTGAAGGATTTATACACTAAGCAATTGCTTCTAATGCCTGTTAGTGAATGCATGCTTTATCATAACCATAAAATAAACAATCATATGAATCCATTTCACTACCTTTGAAAAAAAATTAATTCAGCTCCCATCTTTTATGTAGAATTAAGAAAGCACTCTGTTATAAAAACAGAGTCTCAAGGTCACCAATTAGAATACTATTTTCAGTGGGGATTTTAATTAGATTTCGCTGGACTCTTTCGAATCATGTGAATATTCCCGAGTTCACGAGGGATTCAGAAAATGCTAACCAGGTCATGGCTCATCTTCAGCAGCAGCTTTAGAAATCATAATAGGTCTCCATTTTAGTCCATAGACTCTTTTGGTTTCTTCCATTTTAAAGTTAACCTATTTCCTGTTATACATACATTTATTTAAATATAGTACAATATTTATTTCCACCATTTAAATTATAGTTGTGTTACGTAGAATCTGGTTTCTATCTTTTAGCTTTGTTGGTTGTATAGTTTTGTCTTATTTTTTCATTTTATTATACTATATATATATATATATATACATGCATCAATGTATTTCCACCTACTCTATAAATACATATTGGAATGACAAGATGTTTACTTGAAGGGGTTATGAAATATTTCTTCCACGAAAAACGACGCGAGCAATATTTGGAAGCAGGAAACATTCTAGAAGGAAAAGTGTATTCTAGATCAGTCAAAAGCACTTCAGTCGTGGTGTAAGTAAGATTAGGTCAACTCCATTTCCATACCTGCGGTAAACTCTTTGAAATACGTTCTTAATCTTTGTATGTGCGTGTTTGAGGTATTTTCGAATACCTTAAGTAAATAGTTCGACACATCTGAATCCAAAATAAAGTACACACAGGCTGCGTTAGCAAACAGTAAAAGTTAGAAATTTGTATGGTATTTATTCAAGAAAGCATGCATTTGCAAACTGAGTAACAATTTGTATCTAGTGAATGTAATATATACGATATTTGTAAGTACATTATACTAGATGCTCTTAAACTTTATGGGGTGGTAACCCCAATTTTTGAACAAAGTTCTTTGCAACCCCATAAGCATTGCGCACTGTTTACACAAGCTAGATGTGTTTTATTTGTAGTAAATTATTGCTTTGTAATAAAAATATCTGCAATAAATTTGTACTTTGAATATAAAGATAGAGAAATTTTGACTAACAAAATTAAGATAAAACATTCTATAATGCAATTACAAGAAAAATTATACATAAGCTATAATCCTGCGTTTCCCAAACTGTCGGGCGCGCCCCCTAGGGAGGGGTGATAACTCTACAAGGGGGGGCGAGCATATTGAAAAGTCAAAAACTAACGATTATTTAAGAAAATCACTAATTTAAAGAAATAAACCGACAAAGTATATTGACATAATAAAAAATAAAAAACAAAATTTACACTAATATAATGCTCTTATATATGTATCAGTACTGAGCAGTGTATTTTATAATTAATTCAGCAATATTAAATTAAGAACAAGTTTAATAATTACAAGTGACACCATGACTTTATCATGTACAAAGTTATATACAAAAATGAACAATTATTTGTATAATTTGTACGGTTTATAATTAATACCTTTACTGCCGATTAAAAGTTACGCAATTTGCAGCACAACGCCATTGTTTTCCAAGTAGTCAAGAGTATGTGGTGTATTGGGGGGAAGAAAAAGAATAAATAAACAAATCCTCTGAAGTGAATAAATCCTTCTAAAACACTGTAAAGTCCCTTTTATTGCATTTCATTGCCTTCAAAATAATTTTAAGAATAACAGTGCACAGAAAAGATCGTGCTTCGGAAAAACGTATATATACGGCCTGGGGAAATAACTCTTTGGCTGAGTGATACGTTTATATGCGCCCTTAAGAGGTATAAGCCGTACTGAAACTTTAGCATCAACGTATAGTATTATTGAATTCAATACATTGTTATTGTATGTAGAGGGGCGCATTGAAAATTATGATTCAATATTAGGTCGCAAATATTAAAAGGTTGAGAAGCAGTGCTAAAATCTGTTTTTATTAGTTCACTTCTGAGTTCACCACCTTTTATTAGCAACGGCATATACAAGGTTTAAGTATTTATGTGAAATATGTACCTATGATTGTTTTGAAGGGGTCATGGTACGATATACACAAAAAATTTTAATTTAATTATTTTCTTAATTTTTTGGGTTACTCTTAATTACAAACTCCTTTAGTCACTGATAATTATTAAGCTTGTTTATAACTTACTATTGTTGAATTAATTATGAAATACATTGTACAGTACTGATACATTTATAAGAGTATTATATCAGTGTACATGTGTGTACTTTATTTTTATTTATCTCAGAATATTTTTTTTGTTTGCTTTCAGTAAATTAATATTTTTTGAAAAATAATCTTTTGTTTTTAACTTTTCTGTATGCTTTGCCCTAAGGAGGCGTTCCCCACAGTTTGAGAAACGCTGACCTAACATATTCACAGCTACTCGATCGTTTTCAGGGCATTTTTATACAAGTTTTTTAATTTATTTCTTTTATGAAATTTTTTTCTCGTTTAACCCCTTATATTGATTTTCAAAAAAATAAATAGTTAAAATCAGATGAATATAGTACTCAACGCTCTGTAAAATTTTTTACTCATAAAGTCGAACTTACAAAAAGAAGAAAAAAATGGCTAAACTGCGTAACATTATAAATGAAAATAAAATACGATATATATAATATATATATATATATATGGCTGTATATCTTGCATATAATATATTTTGTAATCATAATGGAGAATGAATGTATCCTTTTTTAAGGTATCCGAACACGTTGAAAACGACCAAATTCAGTCAAGACAGATATTTTTGTTTTTTATTTTATTTAAAAAAGCTATACTTTGACTTTACTAAACATACTTTGTTTTGTTTCTACACTATCTAGAGGCCAAGTTACAATCAATTTTATAAATTTAGAAAAACCGGAAGTGGGTTTTTGATTTACCAAAAGTGGGCATTTAAATGGCTCAAAATCTATCAGGGCGAGTCTGATAACTCAAAATATAACGAATGTATTTCTATAAAACTTTTTGAACCTGATATTTACGTTATTTTCTAGAGAATGTACTAAAATAATGCATGAATATTTTTTCAGTTATGACTTGTTATTTAAATAATGATCTCATAAAAAATGTAACATTTCTTATAATGTTTACTCAATAAGCTCTAAAATTTTCAAATTTTAATAAAAAATTAAAATTTTAGTACAATTTCTAGATAAATGCATCTAATTTGTTTTAGTGATACTTTTACTAATATATGTTTATTACTTTTTTCTCTAACTGCTTTCAAGTTTATCAAAAATATTGCTAAAATTTCACTTATAATTGAGATTTTTGTAAAATTCAGGTAATTTATTTTAAATTTTGATAATTTAATAGTAATATTTATTGGTATTGAGTCCTAAAAGAGCATTTGTATCGTTTTAGTATGCTATTTTGTTAAAAAGTACTCCAAACGTGTTCGGATACAATAAGTTAAACTCACTTAATAATATCAATTTGCAGTGAGGTATACTTAATTTACTTCGTAAATTTTTACTCAATCTAACTTCACACGTATAGCATTGTATTTTAATAACTATATATTGAATACATTCAATGACAACATCAGTGATAGTAACTTAAATGTCCTTCTAAAGTCTGAAGTAACAAAGGCTTTTATAATTTTATTCTTTAACTGTCTACGCTTTTTCGTATTATATATATATATATGCAGTTATTGATGTTTAATAGAAAATGTACAATAAAATGATTTTGCGATGTACCATTGAATGAGGTATACAAATTAGTTTACATCACTCCAATAATCTTAAGAGAAGAGAAGTAATCTAATAAGCCTATCCAACATTATCTCATTAACTGATATTAACACTAACTTCCCTTTATTTTTCTTTCTGTATCATATCCGTCGCTAAACAAAAGCCGCGATCAATTTATCGAACTTCAGCTAGGACGAATATATTATCATCTGTACTTTCTCTTTTATGCAGTCTTTTGGGACGGATTTCTACACATTAAATATTTAAATTCATTTATTGTATTTAAAATACTACAGGAAACGACAGATTCTAAATTTCTAGCGAATTTGCTTACATTATTTGTTTTTTTTTAAATGTTCTATAGAGGGTGTACCGAATGTAACCCCTAACTCTGAACAGCTAGATTCCTCACAGGGAAAACATAAAAAGTGCCCGGAGGACTGTTCCTGTACGATTATAGTTTAAGAGAAAAATACGGTGCATAACGATTAATAAATGATGATGCATGATAGTTTATGATGGGGTCCCTCGCATTTTTGGTCCTATGCATAATTGGCTTGATTATGGCATATTCCGCTCGTTTCAACGGAAGTGGTGGTCTGGTTCTATGGCCACAACGATCACCAGGTCTCACAGCATATGATTTTGACCTATGGGACTTTCTCAAGCAATTGGTGTCACGAGACGAAGATACACTTGTTGATCGTATGCGTGCTGATTGTGCTTCGTAAGATACTGTGAAGGTGCGACGTGTTCACTTATCCATTCATAAAGCCTGCCTCGATATGCATAGAGGACACTTCTGCCTTTTCAAGTATATGCAAATACTGCTGTTGATGTGCCAAAGACGGCTGCAGTGACACACTTGGTTTTTCGTATTTTTATTGTAAACTGTAAATCATACAGTTACAGTCCTTTGGGCATTCTTTATGTACTCGCAACGTGGAATCTGGCAGTGTAGTGTTTGGGTGCTACTATGTAACACCATGTATAATAGCTCACCAGAGTGCGAGCCATAAAATTATAATAAAAAGAACACTATTTTATAAATGGTTTTATATTAAAATATAGAAGAACTTTTTCCATATATTTTCACTGAAATTGTATGAAAAAAATATACTATTTTTTTTTTAAAAAATAAATTAATTTTCGGTTTAATCTTACTTTTCATACGTTAATCAACAGTAGCTGCACAATTCAATATTTATACGTTTCGGAAGGAAATAGATAGAAGGAACGTAACAAAAAAAATTCCAAAATGTTCAACTAAAAAGGTCTGATAATAAAACAATTACGTGCTGTCCATTGAATTCAAAACTGCCATGAGACTCAAGGGTTAATTAAAATCAACAATGAACAATTTTGGATTAATAATTCAAAAATTTATAAAAAACAAGAAACGTGCTTTTATTTGTAACGTAGTAGTGTGTTTTCATTGTGGTTTTCTTTTTTTTTTTTTAAATTTCATTAAAATTTCATCTCTTGTAGTGTGTTTTGTATAAATAGAATATTCTAATGTTCTAATATAGTTGCTAAAACACAATGCAGCAATCTTCTGTAGTTCCATATTATAGTTACTTCTAAAGTAAGCTATACTAAACAATATTTTACATATTTTAAAATATTTCATTCACAGAATTTTCATTAATGTAGGATCTAAATTTCGGAAGCCTCACTGAAAAACTATTATTTGTCGAAACTACATACTTTTGACAGCTCAAAACTCTATAGGGAGACTTTCGTAATTCGGAGGAATAATAGAACCAATTGCATTGCTCTCGAACAACTCATCCGTTAGCTCAAAGGAAGTCACGCCAATTCGGAATTAAAATCCACACAAACACTTCACTTCATTTCTCCTGTGAAAAGAAAACCGAATTATAAATCTCCCGAGCAAAGAAATCCATTTCCCTTCTCGCTTCAAATTCCAACGGCCGAATTTTAAGGATGCCATTTTGAAACGAGCGAGTGAAGTTGAAAGGCACAGCTCCTGCTTCTAACGGCCGCTCGTGCTGCTGATACGGCCACAATTAATTGCCTGGTAAAGAAGCACTCAGCCGTAAAACGTAAAGGAGGGGGAACTGTGATGGGCACAGTCGACTCCAGTGGAGTTCGTGGGTCCAAAATTTACGCCAGTCGCAATTCAGGAGAAGGGGGAAGGTTAAAGGCGGTTTTAAAAGCCATTTCTATACGTTTTTTGACGGAAAGAAAGTTTGGAAGTTTTGAGAAATGTTTTATGACCCTCTTTCTTTTTTTTTCTCTTACTCACTCTCTTTTTAATATTGCTATTAAATCTGTAGCTGAATATAACTCATTGGAATTTTTTCATGTATTGGTTTTATTGAGGGCCATTTCAAAATAGCAGAATTGACTTTTGAAATGCAAGGTATACTATTTTATTGAAATTTTTTTGTCGGAATATTTTATTGAAATTTTTTATCATTTTATTATAAATGGAATTTGGAATGACCCTCGAATACAGAAAGGCAAGCCGTTCAATATTCCAATAAATTTATTTCGTGGAATATATCATTCTTTTCGACCGGGTGTGTTGAAAAATATTTCCTTTTAAGATACAAAAGTGTAATTTAGCAAAGATGATTCATGAAGTCAGAATGTCGATGAAAAAATTATTCATCCTTTTAAGAGAAAAAAAAGTGTTAGAAATTCTGATTATTATTCATAGCAATTGATATTAAAAATATTATACCAATATTTCAGGGCTCAAACGCAGCATGCTTGACGAAAATACAATATATCTCATTTTAAAGTATTGGGACAAAAATAATAAAAGTAATTTTAAATTACTTGTTATACTTGCTCAAGCATTTGGAATGTTTGTTACTATTTTTTTCCATCCACCGTATAACAGAAGAGTAACAATTTCAAACATTTTTACCTGATGGGAAAGAATCCCTATATTGTACATACGTTTTGATGCTTAAAATTTACCTATTCTTTTTCTAATGATGATATTTGAAAATTCATAAAAAAAAGCTATAGCAGATATTCACAGTTTTTCGTTAAAATTGTGGTTTTTTAAAGGTGACCATATAGAATTTTAACTACCAAAAATTATTCATGTTTAGGTATCATGAAAAAAATAAATATTTTTTTCAGGTACAATCTTAACTAAACATTCAGCTTTAAAAAAAAAAAAAATTTTTTTTTGAAGTAGCGATAATGGCGCATTGAATAATATCTTTATTTCATAATTTATATATATAAAAATGAATTTTCTCAGACTAATAAATATTACATCTCATCTAATATATGAAGCTATATTGTATTGGACAAATTTTAAAATAAAGCAAAATTAAGGTATTTAGTAATTTTCTACTCATGTATCTAATGCCGTTATTGTCATGTCCTTCCCGAAAGGTAGGGAGATATGTTGCCAGAACCTGAGGCAGTTTAGACTTCTAGATGTACGCCTGTCGTTGATCATAGCCTTGAACAGCAAACAGTTGACAGTACGATTTAGCTGGGTTCTACCCCAATTTAGAGGGAGAACATTCTAGGGGTTCAGGCCCCTCCCACCTCTCTTCCCCTTCCACCATTCTCCCGAGAGATCTTGCGGTTCGACGGCTATTTAGAGTACCACCATGCCGCAAAGGCACTACATATTTACAGACATTAATCTCTTTTCTGGAATTTGAACCCTAGCCCTACGACACAGCAGTCAGCGTCTCTAATGGCACTGACGCATCCACAATACCGGATGGGCGACTGAATGCACAAAATAAGATAATGGATAATCTATCAGAATGCACAAAATTAGATAATGGATAATCTAATAGAATGCACAAAAAGATAATAGATAATCTAATAGAATGCACAAAGTAAGATAATGGATAATCTAATAAAATGCACAAAATAAGATAATGGATAATCTAATAGAATGAATAAAATAAGATAGTAGCATAATACTTTATTTAAATAATTAATGACAATAAAATGATTAAAACTTTCTTGAAAAGGATTTGTATGAATAACATATAAAGACTTAAAATATATTAAATATTCTATTTTGTTTTATATAGATGATATTTAATGTTTTTTTAATTGTAATCATTAATTTATATTTTTCACAATGCATATACATATTGATTTATTTTTCAATCATAAACAAAGGGTAAAGTTTTGCTGGAAAATATTAAAAAACTGAAAAAAGAAGTAAAAACGACGAACACATCTTACTCAATTAACTTATTTTACCCCTGTCTAAAACTGTGAATAGATTTCATCAATTGGAAATCATTTCTCAATTGTAGTTTTTTTTTAATTAAATTTATAAGCTGTAATAGTGATAGTTTTCAGAAAAAATGCTTAAGGTTATTCTTAAATATAAAATAATCACGAATAGATCAAAAAGTGTATATCAGTAGAAAGGAAAACTCATATCAATTTATTTTTAACTTTAAAAGCTGATAAGAGAACATTTTTTTCCTCATCAACTTAAAAATTATAAAATAAAAGCCTTTTATATATAAAAATTTTAATATTGAGTTTTGAATTCATTCAATTGGTGGGTATGTAATAATGAAAAATGACATTTATTTGAATATACTTGTAACTTTTTTTCGCGCTCGAAAATGGTTTTCATATTCATAGTGTTCACAAATAGTTCTTTCATAACAACTTTCAATAACCGCAGTTCTTTTCTTTGAAGTTCAGAAATCTTTTGGCTCACCAATCTCGAAAAAGAAGAAAAAAAGGGAGAAAAAGAAAAGCTTTATTTGCAAGTTTCATTCAAAAGACTCATCGAGCATATTTTTAAAAATATTTTCTTTTTCTTTACAATCTTTTCATTACAATCTGTTATTTTTTCTATATACAAAACATTAAAAATGATAAATAGTATTAAACAGTTGCAAGCAAAAAGTAATAGGGTAATTAATTTTTTTTACAAGAGCTCTGCAAGTACAAAGCTGAATTTTAAATTCCAAGATAAATCCCAGGTAAGCGGGAAAAAAATCATACCACTATTTAAACTTAATGAAGAAAAATCAATGCAAAAAGCTTAAATACCAAAATTGTAATTAACACTAGGCGATTTCTGAGCAAAGAAAAAATATTATTTTTTAATTGCCAGAAAATAATGTTTCTGGTTGATAAGATGAGGATAAAAAACGTGAAAGAGAAAGAAAAGAAAAATATATATCGGCTTTTATACTGAGATTTTTTAAGTCGCAGTTTTTCACACGTTATTTAAAAAAAAATACGAATTACAGATGCCAAAAAGTTTTAAAATTGTTAAGCCATGAAGACTTATTTTTCTTCCATAAATAATCCGCAGGAGAAAAAAGTATACATATAAGAGAAAAAAAATAAACTTTTAATTTAATCCTACTGCATCCAATTTTTATTCATGTTATTTATTTATTTATTTATTTTCATTCTTTTAAGGTATTCATAAATGTGTCTGAGTTTGGTTATTTATTTAAGAAATGGGAAGGAAAATTGTCGAGACCTTATTGGTAATATTGATTTATCGACAATTTTGGCGAAAATTTCTTGGCTTCGAGGACATGAAAAAGAAAAATCAATAAAGAAGTACAATACATTGCACATAAGCACTAAGCCCCTTTTTCTTATATCCCCTTATCTTCGTTAATACCCACTTGCCGTGTTAGGGTTAGGGCATGCACCGATTGTAGAGAAAAGTCCTAATCTATTTGCCGTCTAACACAAAATAAAGGCCTGATTTTATCTGACGCAAAATAACGACCAATACTTTTCTTTTTTTTTCTTCGACTCTTCTCAATAACTATCGAATTGTTATGCAGAAATTTTTGAAGCAAAGCACGTAGAAGGAGTAAAACTATTCTTATGAAAAAAAAAATGTTCAAACTTTAATTATACACAAGAAGGGTATACTTCTCTTCGATATGATGGAATGCATCATTATCTGAAAGAAGAAATGCAATCATTCTGCGTTTCGAACTTAAATACTTTACTTTTCTCAAAAGTTCCATATAAACGGAAAAAAAACTAGCAAAGATCGTTTGTTTAAATGCTTTCAATAATCCCTATCATGTGTTTGTCCAATTTGATTCGTAACGGAAAAGTATGTTTATCTTTTTACTTGTAGGAAATATATAAGTAGTGTAAGTTTTTTTGTATTTCTATCTTGCCATTTTGAGCATTAAATTGGACAATATTTAGAGTAAAACGGTAATATAAATATGCCTGAATACACATTTGAAGTCTTTAACTTTCAAATCACTTTCTGCTATTTCAAATGATCTAAACAATTTGCATTATTTCATTTTTGCATTTAGGGAACATGGGACAATTTTTATAAAAATCTTTGATTTAATGGTTTTCAAAATTTTTTGCTTACACCGTTTGTATATGGATTACATAAAACAGTTATTGTCCTCAAAATATCCCCTAAAGCTAACAACTTAATTTTTAAGGGAATAATTTAAAATTTATGAAGTGATTTTAAAATGCTACTCCTGAAACTATTGACGTATACTCATGGAGTTAGATTTAAAAGTACGTCAAACTATGTGTAACAAACGCTGGTAAAGTTTTTGCGATAACATGATTGAGAAATGCTGTTGCTGTGGTGTGTTCTTATCCCAGGATACATATGGAAAACAAAATATGGAAGGACAGAAACATAGTATACAAACAGAAGAATACAAATATTTTATTACAAAAACAATGATCCCAGCATATTACAGAAGGGGTGCACTGTTTTACATTCGAGACGGGAATCCATTTCAGGCAAAAGTCAGACACATTTTCTCGAAGAAGATACAACCATGCCTTATTCGGGATTCGAACTCGAGCCCACTCGGTTACAAACCGAGGGTCATAACATGATTGATATTTGTAAAATATTTCTTTGTATGAATACGTATTGAAAATTCCTTGAAACATATATGAATTATAAGTTCAATGCAAAGGTAAATAGCTTAATAATTTATTGAAAAGAAGCAAAGCAAAATATATCCTGTCACATTTACATTGACTTAATATACTTATTCATGAATCAGTACTATACAATACATTTGATAAACAATTTATCTATACTAAATTAAGAACAAGTTGAATAATTACTGGTGACTTTTCCATGGGGTTGTCATATACAAAATTTAATACGTATCTTAATAATTTGTACGGTTTATAATTAAAATCATATTGTAACTTTAACTTCATAGTATAATACTGTTATAGCTTTCAATATATTGTTATTATACGGCAAGGGATGCGATGAAAGTTATGATTGAAAATTGGGTCTCAAGCATTGAAAGTTTGAGAAGCGTTACAGTAATATTTCGATAGTTAAATACAGCCATTTTTTCCCTTGTTTCTTGTGACATTGTACTTGTTATCAAATAATAACCTACTTTTTGTAGAGAGGAAGAAAAATTTACTATTTACATAAAAACTATGATGCATATGTTTTAAAAAATTTTGTGTTTTATGAATTATTTTGGTTTCTAAAAATCCAGAAAGAATGAGGATTATAGAGTTTCTACTTTTCTTAGAACTGAATATTTTGAAGATAAATATCCTATGGAGGTATTTTAATATGTATTGCTAACTCACAATCTCTGTCTTATAGTAGCAGATTCATCCTATATATCACAGGTTCCCAAACTTTTTTGTCTCATAGACCCTGGGCATGATTTTTGGTTTGGCGTAGATCCCCTACTTACATAACACTGATTTTTTTTCAAATTTATCGATTTAAATGTCTTTTTGACAGCTGATATAGAGCTATTTACTTTAAAAGATTTAAATTTCTAACAATAGTGAAAAGTATAGTGTTTGAAACTTAAGAAGCACACATACATCTTAATTAAATTAAAATTTAATTAATAATAAAAATTTTGTTACATACAGTAACTGAGCAACAAACAAATGCTTTCAACGGGAAGGATGAATCTAGTGTTTCAATAACAAACTTTCCACATTTGGCATCAATCTTGTCAGATTTAACCCTAAATCTCATCGATTAGTAGTGTCCAGTCATTTTTTTCTTTCTGGACTCCTCACTTGGAAAAGCAATTAAAAACTTTCTCAAAATGTTCCATTATTAGGGATAAATAATAGGAATATCTTTTTTGAAGCCAAAAATGCTGATATCAGTTTCTAAACTTTACTTCAATATCTCCGTTAGTGTCTATTCCTATCAATTCCTCTCGTAATTTGACATTCCTTTTTTGACGTGACCGTATGAATTCATTGTCTACTGTGGTATCACTATAATCAAAGCATTCTCAAATCTAGTTTCAAAATCTGAATAAAGGGCTTTTAAATGTTAAACATAGGTTAAAATATCCTTTTCAGGCAGATTGTCTGTGATAAATTGAGAAACTGGGAAAATTTGCAACGTTAATTTTTTACCCCTTTAGCTTAATTCTGGCAAAAAAGCCAAAATGATGGTCGTTTTAATAAAATGTATGCTGTTGCCTAGGAACTGCAAATTAACCTCATTAAATTTTAAAAATATATTTGTTAAATAAGTAATTGATTGCTGATTAATTTTTTTTAAAAATTAAAATCATAATCTGATTAAATGAGAGCTATCATCGTAGACCCCCAAATTATTTTTTCGCTACCGTGGACCCCTTGCAGGTCGTCATAAACCCCTGGGGGTCCATATAGACCACTTTGGGAATCACTGCTATGTATGATGTAAATACCCCTGCAGTAAATATCTGTTCCTTGAAAAAAATTTATTCATGGTTTCATTCTATATATAAATTGCTTTCACGTATAATTTTTTCAACCATTCATTGAGTAATACAGCTGAGTTTTAACACTGAGTGTACTAGAAAACCTTGAGCTTTTAGCTTCACTAAGATATGTGAATTAAGACTGGACCATTACAAACCTACATGTGAAACTACATTGAACCTTTGTACTTAAATCACCAGGAAACACATTATCACACTTAATAGTCATTATCATCCGCAATGTCCAATCATCCCATTATGGTATCCAGGGGTCTAATTAAAACCGTGCAGAGCAATCACTTTAAAATAAATCCTCTCCAATACCGCAAATCGTATTAAGCGCATTTACGCCTCACAACCATCTAAAATGGGCCATTTGACGACATGCTCCGTTAGAGGATAGAGGGTCATATTAGGTTGGGATATTCTCTAGCGCTCATAATTCTACGAGTCAAGATATCCCCTTGAAGGTAGCTTAAATGGGCGAACGAGATACGGATTAGTCAGTTAGGACAGGATCGGGTGCGGTGGGTGATGGTTGAGTTACAAACTAGATGAACTGTTTGGAATTGTGAATCGATTTTGGTTAATGTTTATATCCATTATAATAGATAAATATAACTACCAAAATGGTAGCACTTTGAAAGGTTTATTTAGAAATTTACAACTGAAATAGCTGAGATGTAGCGTAACCGCCTCTTAAGCGCAAGGTTGCGGGTGCGATCCTGACTGAAGTCGTTAGATTTTCTGAATTCGAAAATAGCAGGCACGCATGTTTTATATGGTTAAGTAGCCTATGTAAGCGATCTCTTGAGTATTTGGCTCTTGGCCTTTTTAGCACCCGACAAGATCTTGAATTGAATAAATTCGTCAAATGGTTGATATTGGGAGCCACCAATAGAATTGCTCTCACACACGCGCATTGTTTGCACACGCTAGCTGAGTGTGCAAAATTACACCACACAAAAAATACTTCAAATAATTCCCGTGTAATAAAATAAAAGAATTTCATTGAAAGTTATCTGATCTTTTTACTTGTAAGAATATCATCTTTTTTTTTACTTCACTGGTCTTTGGCTTTCAGATGCTAGATGTCTTATACTTCGTAACTGAAGATGCTGCTGGTTGATTTAAATCTAGCTGGACATTTTATGCGTCTTTTATAGCTAAACTAATTGAATTTATTTATGTTTGGATTATTACTTTATAAGATCATGTTTATAAAGAATAAAAAAACATTTTTCAAAGCTTTTACTCATAAAAAAATAATAATTTTTGAATATGCCATGTTATATTATTCTGCTAAATCAAAACCCTTTGCATTTTAGATATGTATCCTCATTTAACTTATTCTTATCTAATAATTTTACTTGTAGATGAGACAACTCAGTGAAATATTTATAATTATTAAGTTTAAAATATCTGCACTGTGTGTGTTTGTGTGCAGTCAATGAAAAGGTCACTTTCAGACTCTTAAACAGGTTCTAAAAACTTTTTTTCATTTAATTGAAAACAGAAAACTTTTTCGCCCTACTCTTTTCTTAGTTAACAAATATTCCTCATCTAATTCTTTGGCTTTCGCAATAGTTGACTTGAAATCGATAATATATATTTTTTTCATAACTGCAACTTAATGTTTAGCTATAAGTATATAATGGTTGTTTTCAGTTTTGATAAGTTGTTAAGAATTAACGTTTTTTTCAAGTTCATTACCTTAAAATTATTAGTAATCTTGATGCCAAAAGTAGATTAGTAATTCAACTCTCATTATCTTAACGTAGAACTTTAAACACAAGCCAATTTTTACAAAAGTATATTTTATAAGCAAATGTATTTATCTTTAAAAGTAATTATTTTTTGTAGACATACACTATTCACATTAATTATTAGCTTTCAAAACATTTGCATTTAATTTAAAGGAATATCTTTAAAGACTTCTGTCAAGATACAATGTTAAATATTTATAAACATAAAATATATGTTCCAAAATTACATAACATTTCACACTCCATCTTTTCAAATATGTTATGGTACTTGAGAAACTTATTAAATCACAGCAAATTGATCTATAATCACATTAACTCGTCTGGTTTGTATAATTACCTTACAGTCTGACGAGACTATTCGTAAAATTCTACCAAAAGTATTTGGAAAAGTGTAACATTTAAAGACTTTTCAAGAAAATTATGACAAACTGCAGTTAAATGATTACTACTGCGATGTAGAGGTTGCTCGGTAAGTTTTAGGAGATTACATAATATTTCATGTACTTTTTTGTACGCATAATAGTACCAGTAGAAATTCCTCAAGATTAAAATGCAACTGGGGTTAGATTATCGTGTATCAAGCAAAGCATTTTTAATTATTATACTAAAATTGTAATTAGATACAACACAATAAGAAAGAAAATAATTTAAAATTTACATAATTTAATTGTTTAAAAGTTAACGAGAACAAAACGTAACGTTGGGCTAAAGTTAAATAAATAATGGTGAAAGTGGTTTGGTCATCAAATAACCTGAATGGGTTTTAAAGCCTGAAAGTGTTACTCATGGTGTAACGATGGACTTACGCTACGTACAAAACTTACAGATGTTTGAATTCTCTCATACTCATTAATAATTGTAGAACCTGAATTTATAACATAAGCATTATATGTTATTTGTTCATTTTCACTATTCTTATCTTCTTTAGTAATTCATCATGACTGTCGTTCAGCACTTCAGTTTGAAATGATCCTCCGTTTTGATCTCAAACCATTTCATGAGTTAGAATATATTTTCATAGTTAATTCAGACCCAATATTGGCGATATATGAACGAAGAACATAGTTTGGTTCAGAGCGTAAACCTGCCTCTGAGAATCGGGGTTTCCTTAGATGAAGTATCTTCAGCAGTTGCATTATTGAGATGCTTGCAGTAGAGTTGCTGATTCAAAAACTTTTAAAGTCAATAAAAATAGTTTTATATCATTGGACCCATTTTGTGAAAAGCAGAATGCTCAATATCTATTTATTTATAATTCTCTAATTTAATTTGATATTTTTCTTCATTTTACTCATAGTGCACTTTCTGGACATTTCTTCACAGATAGTGGCAGCTGGATCTCATCCAGGCCCTTACTGAAGTTAAATCTTTTTGAAAGTTTAATCTAGTCCTTCCTCTTTTATTAAGTTGTAGTTAAACTCTTTAACATTGTCTTTCAAATTTACTTTTAATTCAATTTAAAGTTTCTCCCCAAGCTTTCTATTTCTTTTAATCTCTTTCTACTATTATTATTCAGTTATCAGCTAAGACTATTCTTATACCTCTTGTAAGGAAAGCATCATTTTAAATATTAAAATTAATTTAAAGTATACTTAATTTATGAACACTCGGTTTGAGTTTAATGGAAATTTTCAAATAATTAATATTTAATTTTTCAGGATATTAAAATGTAATTAGCATTTAATTAATAATTTATTTTAATGGTATTTGCTGCTTCTTGCTAATTAAAGCAAATTTGATGATTATAAAATACATATTGGTACCAGATTCTAAACATGTTCATAAAATAATCAACTATTTTGATTTTAAAAATTAACACTATGAAGCCTGCGTGGCTGAAAAATCTTATGTATGTATTCCTTTACCAAAATAAGCCGTAGCACTAGATATTTTATGTTTGTTAATGACTTCTATTATGTTCAGGATACCGACAACTGGGATAAGTGGGAGTAAGCTACAGGAGACAGGAGAAGGAAGGACATTGATTTCCCATGGAAATAAATCAAACAAGCGTAAATCAAATCACTTAAACACAAAGCCATTTTCTTTTATGTTTTTGTATTTATCGTTTATGATCTCATTTCTGGTTTGTTCTTAAAGCTGACCTTTCTCTCCATAGGCTCTGAGACTCTTTGGAGTTCAACTGACCATGTATCAGCATAAAACCAAAATTGAGACATTTTCAATATAATTAACACAAATACCTCTATGATTTATTAAGCAGTAAGTATTTCATTTATCTATGGACTAATTATGCGATAACACGATTTGTTGCCCTCTTCTGTTTCTTTAATTAAAGCCCAATACAATTATGAAATGTTGTAGAAGAAAGAAAAGAAAAACCTGATATATATATGTTTTTAATGTTATACTTTAATTTTCCAATCAACGTTTTAATAAAACAATATGACAAAAATATTTGTTTTATTATTTAAGATGATTAAATTGTGGAATTTTTATGCGTTTATCTTCTTATGTGTACTTATGAACAATGTAGGCTCATATGCAGGAAAATATTTTTCTGTGAATGTCACATTAAATATTTAATTATAAAGGGTGCAGAAACTTTGTGTAATTATATTCATAAGAATTAAAACAAACAAAATTCTTTGGTTTTATTTCTACAAAGAAAAATACTTTTTGTTCAATAAATGAAAACAAAATGATGCAATTCGTTCACTAGAACAAAAACTTCAAGTTTTTCAAAAGGAGATGCTATTACTTTAAGCAAGTCATGTGCACTAAACGTTTAATCGAATGTATTTTTCAGATAATAACTCAAACAGGGACAGTGATTATCAAGAGTTTTCAATTAATTAACTAAAATTTTTGTTAAGTTCTATAATAGCATGATGTTTTAACTTTCAAGTACAATCTTTGTTTATTAGAAATTTACGGTCCCTTATGTTATAAGAATATTTCTTTTTAAGCAATGAATTGTATAACTTCTTGAATAAATGGCTTCAGTTTTGAAAATTAAAATATCTCTTATCTACATGAGGATGTGTCATTTCAAATAGATGTCTCCCATTAAATTGAAAAATGAGGATTTAATTCCTCAGCTTTTGCACAGAAGGCCCTTTATGTAATTTGCATTGTAGATTTTATATTTTGTTCTTTAATAATTCTTCATTTTCTCAATACAATATTAGCATTTTTCTTATAATGCCTCATCGTCAAACACAAAATTTATACCTCTCCATTTTAAAAAGATTTCTATCTAGAAAGTGAATACCCTAATGAATATTGGGCAAGATGTAAATAAATAGAGGAAACAATAAATGCATTGGCCTATCAAATATGAATGACGTTACTCATTATAGATTCAATGCATTTGAGCACGACTAATGAGATATATTAAAAACGATGCAGCACTATGATTGTAAAAATTCTTATTTTCTCATGGATCCATAGAAAGTTTTCTTTATTTCTTTTGGTCAAATTTGAAATTATAGACGTTTCTTTTTCTGGTTATTGGTATTTTGTTGATTATGCCACCTGATGGGCATTAAGCATCGGATCAGGTCTGCAAAATTCATCATGGCCTAAGGCTAGGTACCCAGTACTGTCGTTAATACCAGCTTTGACCCCCAAAAACTGACAGTGCGATTTTGCTCCTGTAACTGATAGATGGCGACACCTTTCGGACAAACAAGTTAACGGTACGGTCCTCCGTTTTGCTCGGCCGACATTTGGTATGGGTTGATGCCGCAAATCAGTAATACTCATTCTATCAAATCTGCATCTTAGAATCACTATTGAAACTGACGTCAAAATTCTGGCGTTAATTTCTGTCAATTGACATAATCGGCTACCTAATAACAGAAAGCGATAGCTCTCGGAATTTATTAAAGAAACACTGGAAGAGCTTTTCTTATGATCATGACTTTTTACATTGATAGTTACGTTTTCGGTAGCTCCGTGCTAATTCTTTTATGGGTACGTGATTGGTGGTTACTTATGAAAATGTAAACCAGAGGAAAGTATGCTGGTAGTGAAATGGAGCAAAGACTGCGAAAACATTCATTTTGGTGAAAAATATTTAATTGCACAAAACTATTAATGTATCGCCAGCATAAAGGTTGTAATTCTTCAATCATGATGATTGGAAAGTTAAAGCATGTATGCTGTTATATCGGTTTGCGTACAGTTATTAATTTGGCTTTCTTTGGAAATCGCCAATCCTCGTTGACATGAAAATTTCGACTTTTAATGAACATCTTGCTTTAAAAATAGGCAATTATCATTTCATTCAAAAATGTTTTGTGAAAACCAGCTTTGTTCTTTATTCACATATGGTCTCGAACGCGGGCGCTTACCTGTCTGTTCAAATGATATGAACTCGATGTCAGATGAATGAAGCGAAAACATAAAGTCAATTGTAAAAATGAGCAGATATTTTTGCGTGATATTAAAGACATTGATTGAACAAAGTTCAGCATTCAAAATATTATGTATATCTTTTGCACTATTCTGGCAGCCTGGGAGTGATAGATATATCAAACAGCCGTGTATAGTTTAGCGATATTATTTTCATTAATAATTATGGTGCATTTCGCTCAATTGATATCTTGATGTGGCGGTACGCTCTTTATTAATACAGGGTAAAATAAACGTGCCACTGATCAAAAATGATCAAATAAACAAAATGTTTGCGTGGAACTGATTACGTTTAAGCGGTCATAAAGTATTTTCCTGCAAATGTTTTGAACATATTCTAATTTTATCAGCAGGATTCTATCTATCTTGCATAATGTGCATAAATAAAAATATTGAAAAGTTAGCCGCGTAATATTTCAAACATCGCCAATAATAACATCACGAAACTGATTAATGGTACAAATTCAAATAGTTGATTATTATGAGAATATGTTTTTAAGAACTGGAGCATAATTTTACAAACAAATTTTAGCACTGATAAAGAGCATAACCTTTCTTATTTAATTTGAGTAATTATGCGCAATTTCGAAAAATTGAAATAAATTCATTTAAAATTCATATCGTCATGTTTAAATTAAATTATTCTCTAGACATGACCTCATGCTCCTCCTATTTTACATTTTGCATTTAAACAGAGATTAAAAAGAATGAAAGCAGGTAAACTCGTGAAGTAAAGAAATAATTTGAAATGTTATGCTGGCAACTGACTTAATAAGGAGACGCGGTCAGATGGCTCAAAAGACTCTCAATATGTTAAATTGGGTTTATATCAAGCATCAAAACGACACCATGAAAGGATATCAAGAATGAGAATATGCAGCCCAAATGGTTTGTATTCCTTTTAACGCATGATTGTTTTCCATCGAAAAGTTTTTAATATGAAATGCCCATCGTATTTATGAGATGAAACCTGTTCGTATGAACAAAAACCGCACATACAATTCAACGACAAACTACTGTTCATTACTCTGTGTCAACTTTGGGTTTATAATAAACGATGCAGTACTGAAGAGCGTCAAATAGTATAAACGTTAACAAATTATAACTTTACAATTTGAATAAACGCTTGTCATTTATAAATAAGTCAATTTACAAAGGTACCATCTTCAGTTTAT
>BMAO01013284.1:0-32248 GCA_019973975.1 Trichonephila clavata | reverse complement strand
AAAATTCATTAACAATTCAGTCATTAATATGGGTTTAAAATATTTATATTCTTGTGTTCCATCATCATTAATTTAACACTAGATTGCCCAAGGAAGTCATTTTGACTGCTTCTTAATTTCAATTAGAAAAACAATTACGTATATAATGACAAAATTTCTTAGAATTTTTAAAAATATATTTCTTTTCCAAGTGAATTAAATTTTTTTATTGTTAATAGTTACAAATAACTTGTTATATTACAGTAAATAATATTAAAATATCAAAAATTAATTTTTAACAAATTTGTTTACACATCAGGCATTTTCACAGTGCAGTCAGTTTGACTGCTTTTGGGCAATATAGGTATGCACTAAGTTTCAGTCTTTCTAATGTTAAAAATCTTCATGAAACAATTACTTAAATATTGCCTTATAAGTAGCACATTTTTTAACTGTTGAAAGTTTTATAAAGTTGTGTAAGTTGGTGTAAGTTGTAGAACTAGAACTGACAGATTTCTACTTAAAGATTTTTTTAATGTATCTGCTATAAATCGAATGTCGACCAAATATCCTTAATGATGAAGTTAAAAAAAATTTAAACCTTTATGCCCTTTTTTTGCAAATACTCCAAATACAATATATACTATTTGAGGAACCTAACTAAAGTTAACCATATTCATAGAAACAATATTAAGTTATTCATTTAAAGCAAGTATTTTTAAATATAGGTTACTTTTCAGTATTTTGTTTACAAACTTCCTTTCTTAATGTATTTGAGACGAAATTTCTGAGAGCAAATATTTTGTATAGTTTTTAACCAACCACTTTGAAAAAAACCGAAAATAGTCGTAAAAGGATTTTTGGAAAAACTGGATCTGAGGAAAGTAGGACTCTTTTAAGATTTCTATTGAAATTTGTTTTAAGATAATTGAGTAGAGATTGCTCATGTTACACTTATGAATGTATTAAAATGTAATTATTGCCCTTTTATTGCATGAAACAGATGTACCCCCCCTATTAAGTCATCATTCTTAATTATAACGGTTTTTATAAGACAAAACTAGCTATTAGGCATTTTGAAAGTACGTAACATAAAAAAATTATTTTAATCACTTAATTTAAAACTTCTTTTAAAGAGTAATTATTTATTTAAATTAAAAAATATTCGCATGTGAAAAATAGAAAACTTCAATATTTATTAAGTATTCATCAGTATTTATTAAGAGTAATAAATTCTAGAAATCAATAAATTTTACTAACTGTTATAGTAAAATTTAAAAAAAAAGGAAACTACAATACTTATGCACATAAAATCTCGGGTATTAATTTATAAAATCTCACCATAAGCAAATTAAATATTTTTACCAATAATGCAAAGGTCACATAAACTCTTAGATAGGGAGCATCAGGGATAACTAATGTATTTAAAATTTAAACTAATTTTTATCATTATTATTATTTTTTTTTTTTGCTTTTTTCTTTTCTTAATTTTTTTCGTAATTTTATTTCTAATTCGTCTTATATCTACATCTTATATACTTTCTGAAATTATTTATTAATTTGGTGCTCAAATGTTTCAATTTATATTTCTTAGACGGTTTTTCAGAATCTAAACTCAAAATATTTTGTTTCTAGAGATTGAACTCCTCTATTATGCTAAACAATATAACATATTTCTAAACAATAAGAATTTGTTACCTTTAGTTCTTTGATTGCAATACATTCCAAGTAGTAAAATATTTCAAAAATTTCTGAAAATTCAATCCAAGAAACTTTTTTTTGTATAACCACTACAAACAATTTCGTTGTACAAATAACTATATAATTTTAATGTTTCAACGGATAACTATAGAAAATAGCTACATAACTATTCAAAATATGCTTTGACATTTACATCTGGATTGAGCATTTTATTTAAAACATATACTTAGCAGTTATCTATGTTACAATAAAACTTGTGGAACATTAATAACACAAGGAGAAACCTCATTGTTCACTGTTATAGTTACAAAATGGCTTTTACATAAAGTATTTGGACGTAAATATTTGTTATGGAATAGCTTCAAAACTTATTACATATTTTGTCAAAAGCATCGATACCATTTTCGAGTTTGAATTTACTCAACAAGCGTTATTGAATAAACTGGACATTTTAAATTTGTAACAAGCGAGAAATGAATATTTTGCATAAAATAGCTTCACAACTGAATATTGTAATACACCGCAAAATGGATGCATTTCAAATGAATTAAGGCTGAAATAAAGATATTCAATGGCATATATATTAACTTCTTAACTGGTTTGCCTGTACACCGTACCATCTACCAAAAGCTAGCCGTAACCAGTTTACCAGTACACTGAAAGGGAACTGATATTTTCTTCTTTCTATTTTTGAATTGCACGTATTTTTAATTCTTGTAGTAAAATTATATTATTGGTAGTGTTTTTTGAAGAGGTGCAGTTTGTCCACGGCACTGAAATGTTTTTCATCTCGGATTTTGTTTGTGGTGAAGGCGGAAATTTTTCTAGAAGGTAGTTATTAAAATTCTTGAAAGTATTTATAAAGAACATTGATTGGTAAGACAATGTGCAGTTTGTTGCATGAGAAGAAATGAAAATGGAAAGATAATTAAAAGGAGTCAATATATTTCTGTCCACATTGCAATGTAAGACTAAGTATTACACATGGTTCAAACACTGTGTTTTTATACATATACACAAAATATGAAAATTGTAAGCTTAAAAAATCCTGATTTATGATAGCTTTTATGTTCGTATCCTAATGATATAAATAAAGCTTTGAAACTAATTTATTTCAGAAAAATAAAATAACTAGTTTATTTCATTTAAAATGTTAAGGCATTTTTACTAGTGGCATATACTTTAATATTTTTATAACTGTTACTTTTAATACTTTTAACAAAATTTCATATTCAATTTTGATCATAGCAATACTTATTACTTAAAATATAGTTAAATTTATACATAATTGAAAGAATTTTTAATATTCATTCACAAAAAAGCATTTTATTAATATCAATCATGTTATCACAAAACAAAAACTATGTATAAAAAGTTTTATTATACATAGTTTGACGTACCTGTAAATCAAATTTCATGAGTGTACATCAATTCTCGAAGGGAGAGTGGCATCTTAAAACCCCTTCATAAATTTTACAATTTCTCTTCAAAAAATAAAATGGTTTGCTTTTTGTGGCATTTTGAGCACAAAAACTGTTTTACATAATGCATTTACATAAATAATTTTATTCAAACATACTTAGAAATGAAATTTCAAAGAATAAATATTGATATTTATACTAAAAATAAAAAAAATTCTATTCTTTATCAAATTCAATCAAATAATAAGGATACCAGGAATAACTTGCCACTTATCCGTATGTTATTTAAATTTTTTAAAATACGAATGAGATCAGATATTACTACTTAAAATATAAATGTAGCAAATGTGTTTTCATTAAAATTTAAGTATTTAAATTCCAACAAGCATTACCTTTTGTTTATAACATTACAAATCAATATAACTTTGAGCATTTTCACATGTCTTACCTTCCATAACATTTCTGAGAATTTCATATAATTGCACAGCCTTCATGTAGTGATGGGTAATGTTTGCTGGGGGATGTTTTAGTCGCTAGAATATGTCAAATTTAGGCAGCAAACTAACACTTCGTTAAGAGTATACATACATAAATGCACGTGTGAGTATACATTTAAGCAATACACTTAAGGTATCCGACTACTTTCGACAAATTTTTTATAAAAAAAAATGAAGATATGGGGATTTTTTTGTTGTTTTTAGATTTGTCAAATACTATTTAAGAAAAATATGCTAAAATTAAGAAGAGAAAAGAAATTATTATTACTAAAATGAGAAAAAATGGGTCAAAATTGACAAAAAATAAAATAAACGTGGCCCATTCTCTACCAAAAATTTACGAACAAATTTTCAATTTTTCAATTTTGATGGGTTGTTATGTTATTCAATTTTGAAATGACCTTCAGGATAAGAGATATTTTAATTTTTATAAAAAGCAGAGCACTTTTTCTTAGTTATTATATGAAATTGCTTTAAAAAACAGGGATTAAATTAAGAAAAATATGCAAATATTAAAATTAATAAAACAGTGATTGATAAATCTGAGGGTTAAACAATTCTACTTTTATACAGACCATACACAAAAAATTCAAAATTATCTTCAAAACCTTTTGAGCAATCGCTGGCCCGAATTGAGCATTTTATAAAGAAACACATTTCGAGTAAAATGCGATTTAAAGTATGACATCTCGCTTAAATTACTGGCATCTGACTTTACTAAAACACTTGTAGTTGTTGTTCTAATGAATGGAAAATAATAAGCTTAGTATTTTTATAAAGCTAATAAGATGGTCTATAAAATAAAATCGTAAATTTTTTTTTTCAATTTTTGGTAAAAATCACAGTTTTAGAGTAGTCGGATAACTTAAATTTTCTCTCAAGAGGTTTTAATTCATAATGTTTATAAGCACTCCAAGATTTCGCGAGGTAATTAATTTTCAATTTGCTCTGCTAACAGGAAATAATCTCAATTTTGTCTCTGAAAAGTTGCGTTTTCAAAATAGGATGCAATCTTGCCTCACTTACACATTCGGACCAATTAGAAAAGACTTTAACGGAAATCATATGATTCTAACAGCTCCCTAATGATTAAAACTAAATAACTGGGATCTTATAGCGAAAAAATATTGTTGTGAATGTCCCGTAAACTACGCATGTTGTGTTACTTGTTTTATTGTTTCATGGGTGTGATCATCAATACAAGTAGATTATTATTTAAGAAGATATTTTTTCCTCAATTATGCCACGACAATCTACAAAAATAATATTTTAATAACAAAATGCCTTAAATCAAGTCTCCAAAAATTCTACTTATGTATATATATATATATGCCGGCATACATACCTTAATAAATATAATAAAATATTTAATTTCTTTTTTACTTCAGTGTTAGAAGGAAATCTGAAAGTCAATTACATTTTCTCGGAAGTTCATTCGAAAGTTAATTTATTCGACGATGTTTACATCAAAAGACAATTTAGTGTTTCACAGTTCTGATTAAAGTCTATCCAATTTTTGTCGAAAACAAGTGCAGACACGTACAAGAATTTACCGTATGATTCTCGCAGAAAATAGAATAAATTAGTTTTCCTCTTTTTGCTTTATGTATTTCAAAATAAAATTATATTCATATTAAATTCTTGAAGCATATATATAAGGATAAAAAAATGGATTTCTAACTCAAAGGTTTTTCGACATAAAGGAATAAGAAGAACAGAAAAAATAGCTGTTAAAATGGTACTTTTATTTAATCAAAAATTTAAGCAAATGCATGCATATGAGAAATGTGACATCTCATGTATCATTGAATGGGAGCTTATTTAACAGCAAAGCATTTTCATAATTTGAAATATTTACGTTTTGCTTTGCATTATTAACGAAGGAAATTGACAAAATAGATGCACCAGATTAAATTAGCTATATACATATACAGGGGGATTCATAAGGAAGTATATACAATTTTGATGCACTATAAATCAAGAACACTGCAAGATATGGAATGTAACCTGTAACAGAATTGTATGGGGCTATTTTAAATTTTGTGTTTTTTCACAGATATTTTTTGTGTGGACCCTTAGTCACACTTCGAACCGGTAATCCCTTTCCGCCCAAACGTGTGTTCAAATACATCGATAGCGGCTGTGATACGCTGTTTCAGAATCGTCTAGGACTTCTACTTTTGCACTTTTCATACTATTGTTAGATAGATTTTTAAGTTGGAGTTTGTTTGCCGAATCGGGATTGAAACTGATGTTGCGCAGTAGTTGTGGATTCCATTTTGCTAAATTATAGAACAAAGAAAGGTTTTTTCACAGTAAACACTGTGATTTCGACTGATTAGTCACATTGCACATCCTCTATTGCTTACGTCACTTCTGTCAGAGGCTAGACACACACACACACGCACGCACACGCACGCACGCACACGCACACACGCACACGCACACGCACGCACGCACACGCACACGCACGCACGCACACGCACACGCACGCACGCACACGCACACGCGCGCGCACGCACACGCGCACGCACGCACACGCGCACGCACGCACACGCACGCACGCACACGCGCACGCACGCACACGCACGCACGCATGCACGCACACACACATAACCTGTCTAATGTATAAAAATAGAAAAATTAAAAAAAATAATGATTTATTTTTATTTTTAATGTCGGTTTTTGATTGGTTAAAATATTGTGTGTGAGTGTTTTATTTCTTTATTGATATTATATAATAGTACCTAGTCAAATAAAATATAGCCTAGTGATTTGACAGTAAAATGTGGCCGCGGTAGCCAAGTGGTCTAGGCATCGGATCGTGGCTAGCGTTCAATCCCAGTACCACTAAAGACATACCATGTAGGGAAGCGATGCACGTGAAGTCTGTCGAGAGCTCAAACGTCCTCCCGTTAGTGTGTTCTGGTAGTTAGGAGAAGGGGGTGCCAGCTCAGGTGTCGTCCGCGTCACTTGACCATGGTTCAAAATTACACGGACCGTCCCCAAAAGCCCTCGTGTACATGGGACGTTAATATTCACTCACTCACTTGACAATAAAATACTTGTAAAAAATTTAAAGTGTTTTACAACTTGTAAGCTCACTAGCAGCTATTTGAAATTACAGAGGTTTAAAATTTAATCATCTTATAATAGTACTATTTTTCAAAAGAAATATTTTTCAGAAATATAAAGTATATTTTTTATATTATTTCTCTCTTCGAATTATGCAATATTTTTATGAGGGAAAGTGAAGCATTTAGATTTTGACAATATATTGTAGTGCATTGACACAAACAACAAAAATTACTTAAAATATAAAGGAGATATGAAAAGTTTTTCAAACATTTGTATTAGATGAGTACATTTGAAAAAAGTTTTTTCGTAACATTTTCATTTTGTAAACAATGAAAGGTGATTACTTGGAAGAATATTACCTTTTCTCAAATTCAAGGGGACTTCATAACTTATTGAATAAGGTCACTATAATACTATCTGCGATATTGAGGCTGAAACAATTTTTTTTTTGGATCTGAAGATCCGACGTGCGGAATGATAGGAGAGCTTGCGAAATAAAGATTAAAGTCCTGTTTTGTAATAATGTGAATATTGAGAAAGGAATATATAGACCTAAGGTTTATCTTTGTCATCAAAACTTGTAATAAATTACGAATTTCGTCACCAATGACCTAAGAACATAACATTTGTTAGAACAATGCAAACTCCTACATTCAAATCTGTTGAAAGAAACTCAACTAAAAAGATTCAAAGTTAACTTTTATGAATTTGTTTTAGTTAGGAAAATAAATAAATATACTTGCGTTCCTATACAAATTCATTTTGAAGAGTTTTGTCTTGTTTTTTTACACTACATATTATTTTTGATCATTAATAGTTAATCAGACGAAATATGAATATGCGTATTATGGAAAGTTCTAAATAAAAATATTATGTTCTTTTTTTGTTAGGTAAATTGCTTCTTAAAACTAAATACTTGTAATCATTTCACACATTGAAAACTGTTTGCATGGAAAATTAAATTTTACAAAAATTTGATACGTATATGTATTAATAATTTTTAAAACTAATTTATACAAATTATAGCTATTAAGTACATGGCTGAATTATTTCTTTTACATTTTTCAAATAAATATAAAAAAAATACTATTTTTACTTTAAATTAAAAAAAAGTCTGAGGTAATTAATTCTACTTCTAATATATATATATATATATATATATATATATATATATATGTAAATTCATTTTTTATATTAATTAAAAGGCATCTGACAAATGGCAATAAAACAACTGGTAAAAAGGGACGATGAAAAATTTTCAAGATTGTGTTTAGTAAATTAACTACGACTTAATTGCTGTCATGTCCTGAAAATGAGTGTTATCAACTATTGAATATTTTAATTAATTTATAAAAAAGAACACAAAGATTGGGAAATTTAGGAAAGCAAATGAAAAAAAGTAAATACATTTTTTTGTTATGATGGAAGTTAATTAGTGTGAAATTAAAAGACGATTAGTTTAAAAACATATTTGTCTTCGTGAATTAAATAATAGACGACACTCTTATTCTTTAGATTGAAATAATTAAGCTGTTATAGGCAGATAAAATCAAAATAAATTTAAAGAAAAAATATCTGTAGAAAGGCGAGAAGAATATTAATTAAAGTGAATGAGCTTACACTTCACACACACACTATAATCCTTCAATGAATTTTACGATAACATAGATATATAAAACAATTTTATGTTAGTTTGAGCAAACGGTTTTACTCGAAAAATTTGGCAACTATATAATTATCTACAATTTAAATATATAAATATTTATCTATACATTTTATGTCTATTCTAAATGTGTTTATTATAATATTATAAACATTATAAATAACATTATAAACATTATAAATAACATTATAAACATTATAAATAACATTATAAACATTATATAATAACAGTAATATGCATTTCATTTGAAAAGGGCAATATTTTTAATATTTAGTTACATTATGAGAACTTTTAAAAGTCAATAATTAAAATCAGACATATTCTCCCTATATGAGAACAAGATATTTTTCCCCCATAAAATCTACCAAGATTGCTTATAATATCTTTTTCGAAATGACATAAGATCACTCATTAGTAATGTCATGTATGTTATTATTTGCAATTATTTTCATTACATTTACTACCTTAATTTAAAATCCTTTAATTACATGACAAATTAATCCTTTAATTACATGACAAATTAATCCTTTAATTACATGAAAATTAATCCTTTAATTACATGACAAATATTTTGTTTAAATTATATAAATTACTAATTTTAATTATGAAATTGATAATTAAATAATTAGTTTTAAGCTTATTTTGAAATTAAAATTTTTGAGAGTATGCACAAAAGATTACAGTCAAATTGAATTTTGTGTAGATTTAATTAAATGTATATAAAACGAAACAAATTATTTTGAAAGTTGATTATTTTTCACTTTTGAATTAAACGATCCGACATTTTTGTTTTTTTCAACTTCGCAAGAAAAAATATTTATTCTTTTTTTTTAATAAAATTTTTTCATCGAAATAAAAAAAATGCATATTTATAAAGTACATTTCAAATTGAGTTTTCTTTCAAAAACTTTTAAGGAAATATATTTTGTGTTAGTTTTTCAATAATGTTTCAAAGAATACTTATTTTTCGAGTAAATGTTCAAATAAATTTGAATATTATTATTATTTGATTAGTTCCAAAAATTTTATAAGAAAAAATATTACTTTTTAAAAGAGGAGATAAAATAAAAGATTAAAGAAAAGATTATTATAAAAACAGAATTCATTTTTTTGTAAAAATATTATTTGCACGAAGCAGCTTATTAAAATTTTTTATGTATATTACATAAAAAATCGTTTTAACTGATTGAGAAGTATGTTCCTTTTATCAGTAAAACATATATATTAGGTGGATCATGATACCTATTTAAGTGGAAAATATGTTCTAAGGTATGGTCTAAAAATAATTTCAGAATTCAATATTGCCACAAAGAGGTTATATCTTCAAAAGAAAGGGAAAAGACAATTTAAGTTAGATGATTTGAGACTGGAGTATAAAACTGTTTTTTAAGATTATAAATTATCAAAAGCGATGATTATTAACAAGTGAATAGTACAATGTATATTGTAATATTACATATAACCACAGAGCTCTCTTCCCCTACCAACAAATCAGACTGACCCAAGCATTTATCCACATCTTCCGTTTTATCGTGCATTATCATTTAGATTGTGTTATTTAAAAAAATTAGTATTAAAGCATTTGTTAAATATAGCTGATGTTTCTTCTTGTAACTATCTATAATAGGTGTCCCCCATCGCAATAAGTACTAAAAATACTAAAATGCCTGTTTTTCTTTAACAAAATTACTTTGACTTTTTTTTTACCATAAAGGAGCTTAAATACCTAAACTCCATTCCCTCTAAGGCAGTACAAAACATTAAAATTAGTTTTTTCTTTTATTTTTTCTTTCATCTACTTACCAGAGAACATTTCTTCCACATAGGTAGGTTTTGAAATTCTGAAAAACATTTTAGATTCACCCTAATGTATATATTTCAGTTTTTATACAAAATATATATCATGGTAAGATATATATAGTCAAAAGGGATATTTCTATAAAAATATTCGAATAATTTGCGAATACTTTTACGCACATTACAATATACGTACAAAATACAAATATTTTATAAATAATGTAAAAAAATATTTCAGAATAAAATTATTTTTCAACCTTTACGCGATGCGTATATTTTTCAGTATTCTTTAATTAAATTTCCAATATGAGATTAATTTTGATTTAAAATGATCTTCAGATTTTAAACTAAGCTGAAAAATATTAGAAAAAACCTTCGTTTACAGAAAAAACAGTGCTATTTTCTATTCAGTCCAAAAAGTTTTTATGCAAATTATTACAACCGTATATAAATTACCGTAAAAAATGTTTTAAGAAAAATTCTTTTAGATTGGAAAATTTAGAGCATTTACTCATAGTCCCAGAAATCGAACCTTACAGAGGATACATAAGTCATTATTTTCAGCTGTTCTTTGCTAACTGAAATTTGATGCGATGCTGGAAGAGTCGGTCAACCAGAGAGAAAACTGTTTCTGCTCTGTTTCTCCAACGATTCCTGTTTGGAGAGAAAAAAGTGTTTCTTAGAATATCTATCCATCTCTGTAGTAACGGGAATAGAAACTTTTGCTTTTCCTTTCATGACATCTCAACGAGTGGGAGTAATGGAATTGCACTTAAAACTGATGAATCGTGGATAATCGTTATTTACTTCTTCTTGTGGTTTCACTGAGATAGAAACTGATGTCCTTTCACTTTTTTAAAAATAAAATAAGAATGACTCAGATAATTTTAAACGAAATTTTTCTAAATAAGTTTGAGATGAGGTAGAAGCTATTTGTGTTTTGTATAGTCAAAGTAAAATTGTAATTTATATAAGGTATGTTTAGCTTAAAAATAAAATAAAACATTGGATAAGCAGAATAAAATTAGAATACTTATATAATGCTAGCTGATTTGATTAAAGACTCTTGGGATAAACAAATCATGAAAAACATGATAAATAGTAATGTAATAGGTAGATTTTTCTACTTATAATTTTTAATGGGGCTGCCATTACAGTTTCACCATTGAAGATCCAGTAAACTCAAAAAGCTGGTATCTTATTTTTAGTGCGGAACTATGTAGGTGGATATCAATTGCCGCAGGTAATTTTGATGCCCAGTTTCCTCCCAGAAGGAGGCACTTGAGTTCTGGCGATGCGAATCCGTACTTAAGATTTTAATTTTGTCTACAGCACCCAAACCAAACAGGCACTGAAAGGATCATTTACATGCCACATAATCATGCAACATGACCACTGTCGATTTTTTTGCATCATGAAAATCCACCAACTTAGGTTGGGGTCGAAACCACAACCTTAGGCGTGCAAGGTAAGCGGCAAACCAACTACGCCACTCAGTCGGCTTATAGTAAGTAGATAACTCTAATTAAAATACATTCTATAGACTATTTCAATTCGAATATTCTAATAATTAGAAGTATAAAAGAAAAAATTATGATAAGAAATAATTATAAAGCATACTATTTATTTATAAGAAGATAATAAATTAAAATTAAAGCAAAATTCATAATTTTTTTTATAAAATATGAATTATTTATTTTTTATACATTTCAGCTACTTATTTATACTTTTAAGAACTTTTGAAACGATGTTTCTTGCGAATAAAAAATAATTAAAATAAGACGAAACAAGTCCTGGCTCCGCTTCTTTGTGTCACTTTTTAACTGACCATTCTATAATTTTCTTTTTGGTAAGCATAGATTAATGAATTAGAATTATAGGCTACATTTTTGCACAGTTTAGCAAGTTTCTTTCTTATTAAAGCCACAAAATTGTTTTTCATGGTACAGATAAAAACATGCTTAAATATTTATACCAGCATTGCAATCTTCAATACTTAGCTCTTCCTTTTTCGAAAAGAAATAAAACTCAATTCATTGAAGCAGGAGAGACAAAGATAAACTAGCGTATTGGAAAATCAGTAATATTAATCGCTATTTATAGACTCCTGGGACTCTTCCACAATCAATTTATTTCATTTGATGCTGCATCATTAATATGATATTAGGTTTAATTGAAATTTTTTTATTCATATGCATCATTTGAATCATAGGAAATTCAGAGTGATGTTTTGATAAGAAATCTATTATTTTGGCTACTCTTTTTCAATTTAAATGTTGATTTAATTTCAAAAGTGATTACATTTCTTATTGTTTGTTCCATTTTAGAAGATAAAACATTATAATCGACTTAGAATGAAAGATTAACAAACCCTCTTCTGATTCTTTATATATATATATATATATATATATATATATATATATATATATATATATTATATTTTTCACTAAAACTTAACTTGGTAGTTCTATTTTTTAAAAAAAATAATTGTTCATTTTTGTGTTGTTCTTGCTGATCTGCATTTCGAATCATGCAAGAATTGATGGTAATGTGTTAATTATTTTTTTTATTGAAATAGATTAAGAGAACACGGACCACGTAGTCCCTTGTAAATATAAATTAGATTATTTCTTTTATTCATGGAAATAAAAAACATTATTATTCTTACATTATCATTAATATAGTGCTAACAGGGATATATTATTGCCCTTTTATTAATATATAAAATAATTTAAATTAAAAGGAAAATTATTGTTAAACTCTACAAAAACAAATTTGTAATGTAGGAACAAACTAAGTAATTAAAGATTAAATTCTCTTCATTTATATATATATATATATATATATATATATATATATATATATATATATATATATATATCGAGCATCTCCCCTAAATTTAAATGCAAAATCAGCTGACCTCTCTGATCAGCCAATCACAGAAGCTCCACTCGATATCAACTCCTTTTAACTTTCCACACCTAAACATTTTCTCTCTTTAACTCGGACTCCAATGCTGCAAAATGATCACCCAGGGATCGCCCCACCCACTCTCATCACGGAAATGTTTCAAGATTTTGCATCAATTTTATAATTGTAATTTTATTCATATCAAAGTAATTCTTTCCTTTTATTAATTTATAATAGTTACATTTTAAATTTTAAGTATTATTTATTAAAAAAGACCAAACTGAAAATGTCTTAATATCATCTAAAATGTCATGAACGGAGATGAAGATTCGGAAGAACTAAGTGTGCCAACCGTTTAAACTACAGACCATGATTTAATGGAATTCAAAATAATACTTAATCCAGTAAAAAAAGCTATAAATAAAATTGAGTAAGTGTTGCTGGATCGAATTTCAAATTAAAGCAAACAACGAATTTGATTGTCTGAAGTCAATTTTCTCTTTATAAATTTTCTCTCAATAATCCCCTAACTTATTTGAAATGCTATATTGCTGCAAACGAGAATTTTTTGTAATTGAAAAACAAAGAAGGGAACTTTGTTTTGATTTATTGCATGCTGCTTGAAATATTATGATCAGCAAATATGTCGCATTATAAAGAATAAAAAAAATGTTCGAAGAATAAAAATACCGTAACTTTTCTAAGAAAATCAAATTCTTCCAATTATTGAATTAGAGAATTGGAAGGCATATAATGTATGCCATAATTCTGAAACAAGGTCACTTAATCGGAACAGGCATCTCACTTTCCTCTATTTTCCCCTTCATCAAGTTTTCCCTGACCATGCCACACCAGTATTTGAGACTTTTTTGATTTTCACATTATTATTATTATTATATCACATGTATCTTTAGGTGAAAGTTTTTTAAGTTCGTGGTTCAACCTTTCAATCTAGCTTTTTTAAACAGGACTCCAAGATACATTGAAATAAAAAATGTGAAAACTAAAGTGATTTATAAAAATATTTGCTTATGAAAATATTACAATACATAACAAAAAACGGATCATCAGTGAACGGAATTTAAAATGTGTCTCTTTTTCAATATTTATCATAAAATATGCATTATATTTTGAGATTAAGCGGAATCTTTAAACACTTTATAGACATATCGTCCATGACTTCTTGTTTCACCTTTTTATAACACCTCCTGTTTCACTGTGGTTGCACACGAATAAAATATACTAATATGAATTGAAAAAAAAGAAAACTATTATAATTAGTAATCTGTCTTTTGTAAACTATTATACGTAACTGCATAAAAGTCATGTTTAAAGGTAAAATAGAACAGTATATGGTTTTACTAGAAATTTCCCTGTAGAAAAGTAAAATTTTTCCTGTAAAATTTCCCTGTACTTAAACCATAAAATCAAATATACATGTGACGGATTTTATAGATTACTTTTTGACAATGTTATACAGTTATTTGAGAAACATTATGTTTTCGAAGCACAATGTTTAACTGAATAATATTAACATTTGTAGTTGGACAGACCTTAAGTAACATCAAACAAACATGAGAATACGTTATATGGCTATTAATTATGATTTAAATCTTCGAATTCCTTAGTCAGATGTTAATATTTGATAATGATCACAGCATGTGACAACAATTATTTAATTTTAAGAAAAAATATATATTTGTGTAAATAGTAGCGTAATTTGAGTTAAGAGTTATTGATATAATTAAGTAAACTTAGGATGAGAATTACTAGGTTGAATTTTTCTTTGGAGTATAATTCTAACACAGTAAAATTAGGCAAATAATATAAAATATATCATTAGGTATTTTCATTTTACATCGGGGAATATTTGTAATTGTTTTGAAAGAGAAACAATTGCTTTCCTAATACAATGTAATAACTGAACCTTACTTATAAAATACTCATTAAAAACATAATTGCTTTTGTAAGTAATTTCTAATTATAAAGAACTATTTTTACGTTCCATTAAAAATACAATTAATAAGTATTTAGTGTAATGAAGAGTAATTGGAATGTAATTAAATTAAAATGACATTCATATATGATTCAGAGAGAAATTATTGCAGATTACTAATGAAATGTCAACTTTGTTAAGGAAATGTATATACTTTTTTCAGACCCATTCTCTTTTCACTTTTACATAACATTTCGATAAATGTTTATGATCAAACAATTTTACTATAATTTACATTAATATGGACAATAAACTTAAATTTACTTTTATCAAGTATTTACTCCTATATAATTGCAAAATGCTTACATATACTGAATAAATGCAATAAGCATTGTAAGAATAACATGGATCTCATTTGCATAAGCGGTATCTTTAAAATGAATACATTTAAGAACTGAGACACTTAAAGTTTGGGATCTTTTTAATAATATATATATATATAAAGTTACCCGTAATTGATAGTAATAATACATTTTGCTTAACGATTCTAAGAGAATATTCTATTAAGAAAGCATAATATTTTCTTCTTTTTGTTTAAAATCTATTGATGGAGTAATTATAATCACAAAAGAATTTAGTTACTTAAAAATAGAGCAAGCGTTCAGGTTTCTTATGACGGTCTTTAATTTAGGGGGGGGGGGGAAGAAAATTATCAATGAAATTACAAAAGAAGAAAACTAACATTAATGCCGAACGATAACACTACAATTTTATTTTAAATTATACAAAATGAATGAATAATTAAAGTAATGTGAGAATATATATTTCCAAGGATTGGAATTATACTTAAGCTTGGTTTTTAAAAATAACATTTCGTATATTTTAATAAAAAGAAATAATAGCAATTTGTTTCCGTAAGAATGAAAAATGTAGGAATAATAGTCTATCCATATTATAAGATATTTTAGTTTGGATATCAAGCTTATAAATTTTTTTCTCTAAATTCTTCATTATTAAACATATTTGTGCTTTGATGGAATTTTATCATATACAAGTCTTTCATGTTTTTAGCCATAATATATGCCCCGAGAAGATAAAATACCTGAGAAAAGAAGACAAGAAATCCTGTAAATGTAACATGTTGACACTTTAAACGGAAATGTACGACCAGAAGCTACGTTCTAATAAATTTTACCTGACAGTTACTAGTTTCATGCGCACTAAATAATAACCACAAGGGGTTTTGTATCTCAAGGGGTTTTCAACATCTGCTAATGTTGAAAATAATAGAAAATTATAATTTAATTTTAATAGAATGAAAACTATAATTTAAAATCAAATGTATAAAAATGTAATTACAATAATAAATTGTATATCAAAACTAAAACAATATGTTTCATAAAAATAATTTCAGCAATTTTTCCCTATAAATACGTTTTTAATAATTAGCATACCATACCTAAACAATATACATGCACATATATGTAATATTAAGCTGGAAAGCAGTTTTAAGGTAGACTTATATATTTATATATATGTGTGCGTGTTTTAGTTATAAACATCACTTTAGGAAAATAAGGAAATATGTGGTTGGGTATTGAGGGGATTTCTCTATCAATTTGCCAAGCCGTACAATCCATTTGCTTGGAATTGGGATCTCTCGCGCTATGACTACAGACATGTCAATCATTATTAATATATATTGAACATCCATTGATTACACCTTAGTATGTTGTTAAAGTGCAATAATATGGGAACTGCCATATAATCAGAATACTCTAAATAAAATTTTTGAACAGTATGACACGCTGGACCATATACGACTTTGATTAGCCAGCATGCATTATAAGAGGTGGAATTATTACTCTGTTCAACTCATATATTTTGATCTTCAATCAATCTGGAAGTGGAGAACACATTTAGCTGAATAACACGTCTCCGGTCTAAATGATAATGAACCGTGTATTCAGATCAATATCTCATAGTCTAGGAATTCAAAGACATATCAGAACACTTATTGAATCAATAGCATATTGAGTTCAGGATTCTATTGGCTTCAGTTCTTCGAAATTATTTAAGATGTTTGGTGACTATTGTGTCTGCTGTTTGTCTAAAAGTTAGGTTTTCAGTGATTAGATAATTTTATAGAAATTTTACTTTGAGAATTCTTTGAAGATAGTTTGAATAAAAGCCAGAAACCATGATTCACAGATTAATTTGAGTAAGAAAAATTATTTTTTCATCTGAGCTTTGTTATGAGCTTAGCCCTTTTTACTACACTCATGTCCATAAATTAAGGATAGTGAAGTTCAGGCAAAGAAAGAGACAGAAGCAAAACAAATTTGACTTATTTGTAAAGTCTATTTATTAAAAAAAAAGGTAAAGTGCAAAAAAAGATGCTATTTCTTTGACATAATTAATAAAAATTGCGATTTTTACTCCCTGGAGCGAATTTCAAAAAAGACCCTATTTACAAAAAACAGTATATCATGGTTAGTATGATGGCTAATACGGAGTATGTCTCCCGGACGAGATGCAATACAGGCCTTACAACGCCTACGCATGCTGAGTATCAAATCAATCTGATATTGGGGAATATTACACCACTCATCAAGCAATGCCCTCCGAAGTTCCGGTAGACAGGTGGGAGGGGGTTGATGGGCTGCAATTCTTCGGCCAAGAATATCCCACATACGCTCTATTACATTCAAGTCCGGTGAATATGCTGGCCAATCCATACGGGTGATATCTTCCGATTGAAGGCATTCGTCTACAATGTTTGCACGGTGAGGACGGGCGTTGTCATCCATAAACAGAAATTCAGCACCGATGGCGCCCCGAAACAAACGTACACGTTGTCCCAGAATGACATCCCGATAGATGTGGCCTGTCATCGTTACACTCTGAACATGCAGGTCAGTTCTGGAACCAAGAATAATTCCTCCCCAAACGAGCCATTCTGCACCACCGTAACGGTGTCGTTTAATGGTGTTATCTTGGTGGTAACGGGTACCTGGCGCTCTCCATATGAAAGTCCGGCGAGAATCAGACTGCAAACTAAACCTGGAATCATCGGAAAACATCACACAAGACCACTGTTGCGGGGTCCACAATGCATGCTCTCTACAGGTTAATCGCAGGCGACAGTGAGTTGCGGTAAGGGGAACATATCTGACAGGCCTACGAGCATATAGACCAATGAGCCCTAAGCATCTGTACACGGTCTGCCTTGAAACTATCGTACCAGTAGCTGAAGAGAGCTGACGATATAGGTCTGATGCTGTACTCCGTCTGTTTCTTTTGACAGTAACTGCCAAATACCGGTCCTCATTCGGCGTTGTAACTCGGGGGCGACATGTGCTGTAACATCTACTCACATTACCATCATCTTGGAATCGTTTCCAAAGCCTGAAGCGTTGCCACTTTGGGTGATTCCAAGTTCCTCGGATTCTTCCAGCTGGGTACGTCCACATTCCAGTCTTCCGATAATTCCACCACGTAAAAAATCATCCAAATGCTTCGTTTGTGCCATAACTATGCGGTTATTGCACTGAAAGGCTTTTAAAGCGCTTGTGAACAATTTCACATCTTTGCCACCTCTATTACACTCTCGTCATTGTGACGTACTATCCGCGCCATCTGGTGGTTTCCTGTAATTTCCATTTTCTTCTTCAAGATGCGTGTGATAATTCTACAGGTGAAATTTTTATTTTAGAGTTCAATTTCTGTGTGATTCTGAATTATCCTTAATTTTAAGGACATGAGTGTAAATAGAAAATAATAATTAAAAAGAATTTTTAATTATTGTATTGTGAGCTTTTAAGGGATTAGAAAGGAAAATTTTAGTTGGAACAGATTAAAATTTTAATGTTTTAACAATTTTTTATCCAAGTTTTCTTTCCAAAATAATATTTTAAAAAGCTTTTAAAAGTTTATATGTATATTTAGCTGGGGATTTGATGTAATTACTTTATAGGCACTAACAGGAAAACAATTTCCAAATATTTAAATCTGCTTTTCAATTGAATTTAAATATAATAAAATATACATGTAAGCTGATTCATACACAAACAAAAGTAAATAAAGTACATTTTGAGGATCATGTCAGACCAAGCCCATATGTTTACACCCATTTTTTGTATGTTCTAAAATTTAAAACTTTTTATCTTTTAGTTATAACTTTTTTAACGATAAAACATTATGAAAAGTTTTGTATCTTAAATTGTAATGTAAAGTAGATAATGAATCAAAGCTACAATTCCTAAAGTATATCTTATTTTGAGCAATTTTTAAATTAGTTTTCAGATCATTGTTATTGAAACAAATGGAAATTAAGTTTTTCTGCAGTAGTAGAAGTTTCGAATTGAACCTTCTGATTATTCATCTTAGTTTAATAAAAATATCCAGTTTGTTGTAACATGTTAGTAGAAAGACAAGAGCATTAGCATGTCAAGAAAAATAAAGGGGAAAAAACAACTACACGAAAACATTCGATGCTACCAAGAAAAGCTTTTATGGTGTAGTTTCTACGTAGATTTACTTACTCTTTGCGTACAACTAAATAACTAATTGCCAAAAGTATTTTGGGCTGTTTTTTTACGTTTCGGAGACAAATCCCAGTGTTTAACGAAGAATTAACTGAATTCCTTATCGGATTTTATAAATCAACATTACGCAAAAAGTGTGTAATATTTTTTTACTTCATTAACTGTTAACAATATATATTTTATTTACGTAATGTTTTAAATTAAAATACTTACTTCCATCTTTTAAACATATTTTAAATATTTATTCTTGTTCTATTTTTGTATTTGTAATGGGTGTTACGGCGAAAAAGATGTATATAAAGCTGTTATCAAATAATATAAATTAATCTTTACGTTTTAAAAGATATATTGATTGTTGCAAGTAATGAAACATTGTTATATAAAGTGAAAATATTGTTTTACATGCATTCCTACGAAATGAAGATTATGGAGATAGGTCAGTTTATAAATAAAAATAAATGAAATTTTCCTGTGATATGTTTTGTCCTTTAAGCTTCGCAAGTGATGGATAAGATCAAAAACAATTTTTCTTCTGAAAAATAGTTTTGGATGCAATTTTTTTCTGATAATATCAAGCTGTTTTTATGTCAGGGAAAATCAATTCTTGTTTTTCAAAAATACAGCTTTTTCTTTTACGTTTTCAAAGATTTCTGATCAAATTGAAATTGACTTTAAATTTAGAATTCAGGTAATTTACAAAATTTTTCAGATATTTTTATTGAGAATGAAATAGCCAAGCAGAATATTCATGGAAACAAGAATTCTTTCTTTTATAAAAAATATTTTTTCAAATTTAATTAGTTTATGTTTCCTATTTTTTTTGAATTATTCCAAAGCAAAATTAAGTACCTTTAGACAAAAAGCATTTCTTAATAAATTGCGTTAGATCTAATCAATAAATTTTATTTTTAATTTGCATTCATATAATTTAAATTCAATTATTACTTTTATTTCCTTTTTCATATATCAGCATTTAGAACTGGAAGTAATTAAAATAAACTATGTGCATATAAAATACATAAATTTTATATCCGTATTTAATATTTTAACTGCACTTGATCATTTGGTATGCATTTATATATTTAGTTATTAAACTTTATTTTATTATCTTTCCCCCTTTTATTCAATTATCACTTTATTCGTTTATAAAATAGATAAAAATATTTTCTTCAAAACTTTTTAAAAAAATTATTGTGTAATGAGAAGTCTTTGAATCTGATGCTATAGATTTCTTTACTGAATTTGACTCGATGTTTTGTTAAATTTTCATTTTGACTAAATAGCCTCCAGGTATTACGTTATGTGACTTGCAAATCTTTATTTAATATTTATCTGCGTTCTTTTCTTATTGAAAAAGTTTGCCATTTTGGTGTTTATAATAAATACATACCTTTCATTTACTTTTTTGCCGAAGGTATTTATTTTTAATGGAATTTTAAAGCTTTAAGTCATGTAAATTAATATCATAGAATACAGATCCCAGTAAATGAAAAGTGTGTGAATACATATATGTAAATATAAACTGCAAGTGTTGCATCTAGAAAATAAAGTATATTTTAATTAAAATATCTTAAGAAGAAATTACTGAACCTTCTTCTTAATAAATTTGAATATTACATATGAAGTCAGGCAAAAAGAAAAAAAAATATAAAGCTCCATATATATAAAGCTCCATATAGGAAAATTAGCGCATTTTATTTTAAATCACACAATGTCCTTTTGCTTTTAATTCAAGAAAAATTAGATTTTTATTATTATGTTTTTTTATAAATTTGTGCATTTTTTCAAATTGTGAAGCTTGAAAGAATTTAAATTTGCTTTGAAATATATTTATTATGTTGCATTTTTATTGCAGTTTATTAACTACAGTAATGTGTTAGTAAACTAATCTTAAGTAATAATCTTAACTAACAAATCTTAGTAAAATTATTATTTTTATTTAGGAGAAAAATAATACAGATAATTCTTCATACTGTTTAATTTCTTTTCGTATTTGCTATTATTTCTTACCATTAATTTTTTTCGTAAAAAATTCTGATAATTATTTTGAATTTTGGTCTTGATAATCTACGTTGATTTAAAACCTAATGATTCAGTTTTATTTGGCTGTATTTATTGTCACAGATATATATAGATATAGAGAATTGCACTACCTCTCCTAAATAAGTAATACCCATCAAATATCGTATGAACGTTAAGTGGATTCTATTAAAATGCTATATCCAGTATTTTAAACAATAGCACCAATTCCTCACTTGTGTTTAAGTTCCTAAGCATCAAGGGTTTTATTCATCATATCTAATTTTAATCTATAGATTCTAAAAAAGGCATATATAGACTATGCCCGACTAAGGCTTTATGGCCTGTAAATCTTATTTAACTGCTCTTATTGTCTCTCTTTTCGCATTATGATCTAAATTGGTCCTTGCGCCATAAAAAAATAAAAAAATCAAATCAAATCAAATCTATTAAAATGCAATGATTTGGACGCATGATAATATATAACTTTGTCGTGTATTATAACCTCCCCTAACATTATCTTCATCTCGTCTAGTATTACTCATACTTAAATGTGTCGTAGCCTTTCACTACCCCTATGATTATTAACTCCCCTTCGCATGTTATCTAAATCTGAATATGTTGGATCCATAATTAATTACAACCAAATTAATAAATCAATCTTATTTATTAATCTTTCTTAATTGAGAAATACACAAATATTATTCAGACTATAAGAACAACAAATTACAGTGGAGTGCGAGAAGAATCTGATTATGAACGACGGAATACTAACTGAAACCACGGAGAATAACGTATACAATCAAACTACGCATTTATATCTAATTTATGAAAATAACTGACCTGGTACCTTTTTCTTAAGGCAGGTTTTTCTAATACTGGATTGCTCTAAGGAGCGGCTTCAATCTTTGATATCTTTCAATTCCGTCTCGAACCGAATTAATGAACCTTTTTCAATAGTCTTCTCTCGGCGAATATACTTCCACTAGTTAAACTAATCTCTCAGAATCACCTTCTTAATCAACCTCGTAGTCATCCTCTCTCTCTTCATTTCATTTCTCCCTTTTATATCTTTTCGAACTCGCTAAACCCGAAACTATCTTGTTTGATAAGTCAACTTTTGCTCTCGCGAGATTGGTTAAATAAATAAATATTTAAAGATTTGAGAGAAGGTTAGTGAAACGCGTAAGCACCCGTCACAAATGTGTAAGCGAGTTAACGCATTCACAAGATACATTTACAAATAACAATATTTATTAATTTTTCTTAATCAAGGAAGGTCATATATACACTATTCAAATATAAGAACAATAAAATACAGTGGAGAATGAGAAGGGGTCACTAATTGCGGAACTACGAAATCTAAACTGAATCCACGAAGGATAAGCGCGTACAGTTACAGTTACACACGTATACGTAATTACAATTTTTAAATCACTAACCTGATTTCTTAAACTACGGCAGGTTCGTCTTGTGGCATACTTGGATCGGATCAAAGCTAGAATTCCCTCTTTAATATACAACTTCTATCTTCAGCTTTTCTCTTAGCTTTTCTACGGACTAATTTTATCAATAACTATGAGTTGGATTTCCGACGCTTCGATTCACTTTACTTTACAAAATCTACTTCTTCACTTGACAACTATTACTCATTTCATTTCATCCTCTCCCGATAACTCGCTAAACCCGAACTTATATAAAATATCTCATTTGCATAAATCACGCTTTGGCTCCCGGTGGAGATTGGTTGAAATAAATAAAACTTAAAAGAATTATTGAGAAGATTAGTGAAGCGCGTAGAGATCCGTCACAACTTCGTAAAATGTGCTGTTAAAAAATTCAAACTACAGTTAAATTGCAGCATTTACTTCGTCCGCTTTTTAAGACTAGAGTTTAAAATAATTTCTGGTGTCCAATTAGAATTCTTTTAGTTGTTATTTCTTCTTTTTTATAGTGTGCATCTAACATTTTACTAAGCCTGGAAGAAAAATATTTTTCGGAATTAAAGTCAAACCTTTCCACGTAATTATCTTGTTCAAAAGCTTTAAATACTAATTTAATTGAAATGAAACGAAATCCAGTTAAACTACAAGTTTAAATTGACTTATTTAATGTTTTTATTACCAAACACAGTAGAAACAAATCATAGTAAAATTTGGAATCAAAATTTTAAAAAAATCTGTAAATAGTAAAAAATGTTTATATTATTAAGAAATAAATCCTATTTATATTATATTTTATATGAAAACTAAGACAACAAGTCATTTTTGTTTAAATTAATATGATCGGTAATAATTCACTGAAGCTAACAAGCAAACATTTTCTTAATTATATACATAAAGAACAGAAGCGACTCACTCACTTATAAGATATCTTCTAAAGTATCAGACAGACCTACAGATATGAAATTTCGTTAGCGTGTTTCTTTTATTGAGTAGAGATCCACGAAGAATGGGATATTCTGGAAATCGACTCCCAAGGGGTTTACTGGCATATAGACAAAAAATTCCTATTTTTGAACTAATAGACCTACGGACATGAAATTTGATAGGCATGTATCTTTTCTTTATTAAAGAGCCCGTAATAACAGATTTTGCTGAAATCTACTCCCAAGGGGTACGGTGAGGTGTTTAAAGGGGTTTAATGCATAAAATTTTTCGTTAATGCACTATTAGATGAAATTTGGTAAGCATGTTTCTTTTGTTGAGTATAGATCCGCTAAGAATGTGTATTGCGAAAATGGACTCCTTGTAGGGGTTGCAGGGACATAAAAATAGACTTTAGTCTTAGAAATTTGAGATCTGCTTTTTTAAAATCTCGATGCGAGTGCAATAAGAATATTTTTGAATATATTTAAAAGTTTAATGGTAAATTTTTGATATTTACTTAAAAACAGTATGCACAGTGATACAATATCATGAAATATCCAGAAAAGTGAGCAAATAATGGCTAGTAATTATATACACAATTGCAAAGATCTTAATTTGTATTTTAATTTTAAAAAACTAAATAATTTCCAGGTAAAACGTGCTTGAAAATGCAATTCTAACTGACAAATACAAGTGCCTTGTTTAATTTACTACAACAAAAAGAGCAAAAACAAAGTAATTAAAAATATTAGTGCAATATTCTGACAATAAAAATAATAAGTATTTGATTAAATTAATGAATTTAATTTTAATTAACAAGAATGTAAATTTTTCCTTTAACTGGAAACTTAATACTAAAACTGAATTTGTTGTGTATTAATCTAAAGAAACACTAAGGACTGCAAGCACAAAAAATGAATAAATAATAATAAAGCAATTAATTTCTGGCTAAATATATAACAAGATTTACATCATTTTGAAAATGGATAATTAAATAGTTTATTTTATAAAAAAAGGCATTAATTAGAATATTGTTTTAATTAACAAGAATGTAAATTTTTTCCATTAACTGGAAACTAAATACGGATGCTGAATTCATTGTGTATTACTCTAAAGAAACTAATGATTGCAAGCACTAGAAATGAATAAATAATAATAAATAAAGCAATTAATTTCTGGCTAAATAAAGAACACGGTTTACATAATTTTGAAAATGGATAATTAAATAATTTATCCTATCAAAAACAGCCTTAATTAGAATATTGTTTTGCATATTTTATTAACCCTTAAAAACGACTCTATTAATTAAAATACACAATGGAGTAAACAATACTCTTGAGATTATGTACTTAATTGATCAAGGTAGTTATAATCAACACCCTTAAGCTTTGCTTAAAACAAGCTATTAAATTTTTTCATAAAAAATATCGTGTGAATTAAACAAAATAGTATTTGCAATTTCTTTTATTTCCGACAGCAAAAGCTTCGTGCGCGATACTAATTATTTACTTAAATTACTTTCCTCTGTTTTTAACTTTTCTTTCTCTCCTTCGTAAGCACTACATGCATACATGGAAACCTTATTAAAGCTCCTAGAAAATGAAGTCATCCAGAAATGTCTGCGAAATGCAAATTACTGACATATATTTAATAAGAAAATTCTTCAAAGCTCTTGTAATGCTGTTTGCAATTTTGTGAAAAAAGTCAAGGCCCAACAGTAAATCTAATGAAAAAAATAATAGAATATTAAGACATTATTTCATGAAATCTTGGCATTAACTTTCTGAAGATGCGTTTGGTGTTAATAAGCAAACTTTTAAATGAGTTTCTTATGGGACTCGATGTTTTTTGAGATATATATAATGATATTTTAATTAAGGTATCCGACTTTTTTTTTAAATAAGTGGAGATATGGAGATTTTTTGTTGTTGTTTTTAGATTTGTTTAGTACATTTTAAGAAAAATATGCTAAAATTAGGAATAGAAAAAGAAATTATTATTACTAAAATGGGATTGACAAAACATAACATAAACGTAGCCCATTCTGTACCAAAATGTTATGAACAAATTTTTTGATTTTTTAATTCTGATGTGTTGCTATGTTGTTCATTTTTGAAATGACCTTCAGGATAAGAGATATTTCAATTTTTAATTAAACTAGAGCACTTTAGCTTTGTTATTACATGAAATTACTTAAAAAAACAGTGGTTATTTTCACATTAGGGGCTGTAAATTTTGTAATAAAGTAGTGATTGTTAAATCTGAAGGTGAAAACACTTCTACTATTATACAGAACATACACAAAAAATTTCAGTTTAATTTTCAAAACTTTTCCAGCAATCGCTGTCCCCGTTTGAGCATTCAGAAAAAAAACACATTTCAATTAAAATGCGTTTTAAAATATGACATCTTGCTTAAAGTAAGGACATCTGCTTTTACTAAAACACTTGTAGTTTTTGTTCCAGTAAACGGAAAATGACAAACTTGGTATTTTTATGAAGCTAATAAAATTACCTATAAAATAAAATCATAAAAAAAATTGTCAATGTTTTGGTAAAATTCACAATTTTAGGGTAGTCGGATACCTTAAACACTTTGTACATTTATTTCATGTTTGAGAAATAAATATCAAAATTATCTGAATTTATAAGATATTCTTTCACACACAAGCATTTAAATATTTCTTATAATGTTAACAATCAATCAATTCTATATAAAAACATTTTGTAAAAAACTAGTCTGTCTATTTGGAAACTGAATTTTGCTACCAAATTATTTTTCCCTTGCTTCCAGATACTAGTAAAGATTGGGAAACTAATTTTAATTTCTAAAACTGATATAAGAAAATTTACTAGGCTTTTTTTTTGAATGCGGTTTTATCATAGGGAACAATTTAATAAAGGCTGTTATGTTTTCAGATGAAATTTACAACTCGTTTAATCTTGCAATAATACACAGATTTAATTATACCAACATATATGAATCTTAATTTCATTGCTTATCTGCGCAATAAAAGGCTGTTTTAAATCAATAAGAATCAATTTTATACTGTTAATATATGAAGTTTAAGTATTCTTCTGATTTAAGTAACAGTTGTTTCATGTTAAATATCATTCTTCTCTAGCAATAAAAACGACTGTAAAAAAAAAATATACGAAAACTATCTATTTAGATTCTTCTAATAAATTTTTTCTCGACCGATATTTTTTTCCTGAGAAAAAAAATGCTACACCAGATAAAGGCTTTGTAATGCAAAAAATTTTGGATTTGTATAATTTTCCTATACTAATTCAAATTGTAGTAGATAGTGAGATATAAATTTAGGATATATATATATATATATATATAAGGTAATGGACTCACTCACTCACACATTTATCACGATATCGCTGGAACTATAAAACATACCGATTTGAAATTTTGCAGACATGTTTCTTTTGTTGATTTGTTGAGTAGATATGCAAGAATAATGATTTTTATGGAAATTGAATCCCAATGGGATTTGTGATACAGATAAAAAAAATTCTCATTTTGAAAATTGGCAGACATATTTCTATTGTTGCGTAAAGACTCCTAAGAACTAATTTCATTAATTTCCTAAGAACTCAGGGGGGGGTATGGAAAAACATAATATTTTGTTCACTCTGACCTACAAACTTTAAACATCCAAGCATGTTTCTTTTGTTGAGTTCCAATAAGAACAGGTTTTGCGGAAATCGACTTCCAAGGGGGAAGGGTTTATTGAGGCGTAAAATATAAATAAACTTAGAAATTCAAGTCCTGTCCTTTTTAAATCAAGATTCGAGAATTGAATAATGAAAATGTATATGAATTTTTTTAATACAATCGAAAGCTTAATGCTAAGACTTAAATATAAATTACTTAAAAGAAATACACATTTATTCAACATCACGAAATCCCAAGCGAAGTGTGGGGGAAATGGGTATTATATATTGCATATATATCTATCCATTTTTATATGTGTGTATGTATTTCAAGTTCACACATAATCTCTTATTAACTTAAATAGTCAATAAGACTTGATTGACAACAATACTAAGAATTCTTTAAGTGTACAACTTAACATTAGAGTGCAAACAAATTATTCCATGTGCTGTAAACATTTTGAGATACAGATGGACATATTTGAAGTTAAATCTCTACGTCAGAATTTTTAGGATAAGTGCAATATACCATACTACATACATATGAATGCGAAATTTTCCCTTCTATGTTGTCTTTCCTACATGCAAGAAAATAAAATATGTAAAATTATAGAAAATATTGCTTCTTTCAGTTGATAAAATATTCATGCAAACAACTTAAGGAAATGAACACTGGCTCACTGGAGGAAGCATAATTGAATCATAAACGAAAATCTTAAAAAAATGAATCTAGAAAAAATAAGGGTTGAGCTGAAAAATGTTATCTCAGACATTCTTTTTGAATATTTTAAGAAATTTTATGTAAAATGGGATTTTTCATAACTGTGAAAACGGTTACCTAAAGTACATAAAACATTCTTAAACGTGGTTAAATTTATATGGCAGTCAGAAATCGAAGAAAAAAGAAGGACTTGCACAAAAAATGCGCCAGAAACAGAGCATAAATTTTTCGTCGTGCATGTATCGCGATAGGGTACTCAAATGATTAAAATTTCAAAGCAGTTGCACATCATTGTGTCTATTGCGACACCAGCATGGCTTTGTCCATTCGAGAACAAAAAGTCTTCGAATGCTGTCTTGATTCACAAGAATTGCTTTTTAGTGTGATGCTTTTACTTGAAAAGCTCTAGTATGCCTCGAAGAATACGAACATCATTCGAGAAAGTTTCTGACTTCCACTGAGGAAGAACTGTTGTCTACAGAGAATGCGAATTGTCCTTCCAACAAATCGATGACTATGTCGGAAGGAACAAAGCCACTGTGATGCGCATTTGTAATCGATGGATGAGAGAAGGATAGAACGACTTACCACTGTTATTGCACCACTACCCGTGATGACTATTGGAAAGCAGAAATGTATATATGTGTGTGTGTACTGATCCATCTGTATTAAATCACGTCCGACTTGGACAGCTTCATCTAAAAAGATGCCAGAGTATGGCTATATACATCTACAACACTTACTTTAAGCTGTTAAATTAGATGAATGATTTGTTTTTTAAGCATTCATACGCTAAATGAGAATATGTAAATATTTCTTTCTTTAGTAATCTTAATTAAAAAAGACAATTTTTCATATATGGAACGATTTGCCATTTTTTGTCACTTCTGAACTTAGTTGGAGGTGTATTTCCAACAAGGATAGGCATATTGTGCACATGGCAGTGTTGAGTCGCTCTGCTATACGAGGTATAATATCGCAAGAAATACATCCTGTTGTATTAGAATTGATGTCTGCACGTACTATAGGGCATTGCAGCATAGTGAAATATACGCACACCTATTGCTCTTGTTTGAAAATTGCGGGTGTATGTGCCTTCAGTGATACATTAAATGGTGGTCGGAGACAACCAACGGTACTGTATTATTTTTGCAGACTAAGTACGTTACTACCATTAACACCACGATAACAGGAGAAGTGACAGTGACGAAGACACCGTGGAGAGAGGTGAATTTTCTTATGCATCATTATACTGATTTTTCATCTGGTATCATGGTTTTGGAGAGCTATTTATTTTCACTCTTACTTCTTATATATGCATTGCCGGTAGAATGACCAGCTTAAGTTATTCAACAAAGGTTTTTGATGCCTATTGTACTTTTTCACCTTCAGAGCTTTCTCGTGATCTTATTCTTAGCAGACAATGCTCAATAACAATTTTGGCATTGTCTTCTTGTCTGGACTTCATCGCAAGTCAGATTGCATTGCTTCCTTGGTCTATTTGTTCTCCGAAAATGAAAGTTCGAAAATGTGTTTGAAATATTCTGACTGTGTGAATGAAAATGTTCTCGAAAATGTGTTTTGCCCTATCGAAAACGCGTGGTCGATTGTTGGTGAACGACTACACCAAATCAACTTAAACAATATGTGGAGGCGACACATGTGATATCATATCCCGAGAAAACCCAACATCTTGTTCATTCAATTGTGATGCATGTATCATTCTGTATTGCCTACCGTGGAGGTAATAACAATTCAATGCTTTTCTCCTCTCCCAAAATGCTGCATTTGTAACAATTTCACCTTTGAAATGTATTTCATCAGCCCTATAAAATTGGTTTTGATTGTTCTTTTTTTTGGTGTTGCATTTTGAAATGCAACCAAAAGAAGAGTAAAAATTTGTATAGAACAAAGAAATTATATATATAAAATATATCTATAGAAAATAAACTTTTAGTCAATTTTCAGAAACAATATTTCAACATTCTTTCATGATTTAATAAGAACTGTAAGTCAGAATAAATCAAGAAATGATGGTATCGCTCTCTATCTGAAAAGTAAATCGATGGATAGAGAACAATTGGTCGAACGTACACTACCCATTGTTACACCAGATTAACTTTGACAACGTACGGAGATAACATGGGCTGCCATACTTTAACAAAACATCCGTAGTCTCTTTTATTCAATATCAAGGGGTGTAGAAGCGGTTATTGCCAGCCAAGATGGAAACACTCAATATTGATTTCAACGTCCTCCTTATCTGACAGAAGGCTGTATTTTTAATCTTTTCATACTGTGCATTACTATTCGTAATGAATTTCATTTTGATATCAGAAATGTTGAATTTTCAATGGTCAGCAGTCAGTATCAGATAAAAATTATAATTATAATTACTTGGTTTGAGATGGGAATTGCAGTAAAAAAATCTGTGTAACTTAAGAGTAGTCGGTACCCCCTATATCGCTATTGTTAAATTGAGCTATTTTATGTACCTTTTTCTCAGAAACTGTTAAATATAAAAACTTCAAATTTTGTCTGTATATTAATTAGACTTTTTTATTTATACTGAAATGAGCTTTCTCAAATATATTATTTAGTTTTTTCAAAAACTTGCAATGTAAAATATCACAATGAATTTTTTGAAAATTGTCATTTTTTTCATGATAACTGACATTTACAAAAATATTTTGGGAAATTTAATAAAAGCTCACTTCAGTATATATAGTTACATATCAGTTATGTTCAGTAAAATTGTCATGTGTGCATATTCAATAGGTTCTCAGAAATAGGTACACTCACTTTGAAATTTATGAATTCGAGAAAAATGCATTTTTAATATGAAATGTCACTTCATCATAAAAATTACGAATTGCAACATGTTTTTGTCCCAATTTATTACACATTAGCTTATCCTATATATATATTTTTAAGACTTTTTTGTTTCCTATTTTACTTATATTGCCCAGAAAATACATATATAGCATTTTTCAGTTTTCTTTTAACGAGATGTTTTGTAATATTTACATTAATTTTCTCAAAATCTGTATCGATTTTTGAAGAAGTTTTATCTGCCATATAATACAAACATCAAAGTTGAGAATTAAACATCATGAATGCTTTGTAATAATATATTAATATTTATAAGTAAGGATTTGGAAATATGTGATTATACGGCATTTCTCGAAAGTTTTCATTAATGTTTTGTATATACACATGCAAACAATATTTCTAAAAGTATCAAATCTCAATAACTGTTAAACTGATCAAATGATTTCTTGAACAGCCAAAATAAAACTGTTTTTATCTTTTTAAACATGAAATTTATGTAATTTTATGTGTATAACAAGCAACAGGCAATACAGGCAACGACAAAAATCATCGCATATCAGCATATCATAACATAAACATTTATCAGAAACTGTTAAATATTAAGACTTCAGATTTTGTCTGAATATAAATTAAACTTTAATGTTTATACTGAAGTGAGATACTTCAAATATATTGTTAACTTTTTACAAAATCATGCAACACGACAAAAATCATCACATATCAGCATATCATCACATTTACATATGTAAATTTTTCTCAGAAAGTGTTAAATATTAAGACTTCAGATTTTGTCTGAATATTAAATAGACTTTAATATTTATACTTAAGTGAGATATTTCAAATATATTAAGTTTTTTCGAAATCATGCAACTTAAAAATACACTATGAATCTTGAAAATTTTCATTTTTTTTCTACGATAAATGCTCTATGTTAAAATATTTTGGGAAAATTTATAAAGGCTCACTTCAGTATACATAGTCACATATCAGTTATGTTTCATTGAAATTTTATGAGCATCCTTTCATTATTTTTTGAGAAAAAAGAACATAAATTTTTTAAAAACATACATTTTGAGAAATACATATTTTAACATGAAATGTCACTTCATCACA